>JASUUG010000810.1:0-36482 GCA_030449905.1 Luvunga scandens
TTATCTAAGCAAAACCGACACTTGACACAAAGAAAAAGCATAATTTTGATATTATATAGGGCTAATTGAGAAAATTAGATAATTTTAAAAAAAAGTGAGGTTATTTGAACCCATTAATTTACTCTTTAATCCATTATTTAAAAAATTTTAATTATTAATTTATCCCTAAATAAAATTACATAAAAGAATAATAGAATTTAAACAAATTGAACAAATAAAAAACTAGAATTTTATTACGCCCATTTTTTTGATAAACCATATCTACTCTTTCTCTCCTACATATCGATTTATTAATGAAAAAAATAATTTACAGAAGAATTGCCAAAACAAAAAGTATAATTCTCTCTTCAATTTTTGCTTGAGAAAGAACTTGATATTGCTTCCACTTTTTTTTCTTCCTTCTCTTCTTCTTTACATAAACTTCAGATTTTGGTAATCAAGAAACAAAACAAAGAACAATTACACTTATTAGATTTCTTCTCGTCATGTGATTACCCTACACTATGAAGACGTTGTTGCTGGATTTTTTTAATCCGATATTCTAGATCTTGTCCCCAACGTTCAGCTTATATGTGAATAATTATGTGTTCGGATCGTCATATAAAGTTAAGCCAAAATTAAAAGTAATCTATTAAGGTTTTGGTATTATGTCTTTAATGTATTTAATAGAATGTGGGCTTTAATATGTAGAGCGATAGCATTCTAATTCTATGATGTGAAGAATTAGGAATAACTCGATATAACATTTACATATAAGTGATCGTGTGTAGGGTCACACATAATAATTTTTCATTATTTCTAATATCATATCTTGAGAGAGAGCGAAGAGAGAACTAAATGATTTTAAAGAGAACGTGTAGATATGGAAGGTACCATACAACTCTAGAGAGAAATTAAGCGTTATGGATTGATGACGCCCGCATAATTTATTATTGATTTTTGGTGATATGACGTGAATATTTTAAGTTATATGTGATAGTTTTCACAAAAATTTTTTATTGTCCCAACAATTGTTTTATATTAAAATTCTTTCGATAAAGCCAATACTATTATATATGAAACAAAACCACAAGGACCAAGAGAAAAAAAGTTCAATTTGTCCTTCGTTTTAAGAAGATGGCAACGTTTAGGCTTGAATCTCTTGTCAATTAATTAAAAATAAATTGAAAACTAAATGAAGTTAGAAAAGGAATTACTTGTTTTGGAGAGGCTAGAGATTGACATTGTACAAGTAAAGATAGAGAAGTTAGTAACGGGTGTAAAAATAAAAAAAAATAAAAAGAACGATATTTTAGTTAAGGCTATTTTTGAGATTTTATGGGGTGTTTAGAGTAAAAATTTAATATTTCAATTTTAATGGTGAGCTTATTGAGAAAATAGGTTTAATCAGTAAAATTATGGATTCAAATAGCTTCACCCTTTTAAAAATAGAGTCTTATGGGATAAAAATTGCAAGTTGGGGAGGAAAGTAAATCTATTGAGGATATTATCCCACATTAGCTGAAAATTATTATTGAAGTAGGACTAATAGCACCCCTCTAAATATTCTTAAAATTTCTTTCTCAAATATATTCTCTTTAATGACAAAAATACTTTTTTTAATAAACACTCTTTTGATTTGTAAATCTTTAAAACTTCTCTATTTAAAAAACAAAAAAAAAGTAGTTTAAAAAACATAAATAATCAATATGGTAGCCAACACCGTGCAACTGTTGCATGATACCCCCTATTTTGTTTTCTTGTGCTATCACCGTTAGATCTAATGTTAGTGTAGTTTCAAAGGTAGGATGCTATATTTTGATAATTAATATTACACTCCTTGTTGTATACTGAAATTTTAAATAATTAAATGTTTCAAAATTTTGACAAATAAATCCAGGTAGTTTCAATTTTGTAAATAATTTAAACAATTAAAAAAATGGATGGGTTGTACCAACTTAAAAATTCGACCTAAAACTAGACACCAACATCTAATCTTTTATTTTCTTTAATCTATGGAGGTGTACTGATGCAAGCCGAGCATTTAATAGCTTTTGAAGGTTGAAAGCTAAATGATATAGAGTGGCAGTATATGGTTCAAGAGAGGGAGATAACCGTGGTAGCACACTATTTGCTCACTTGAAGGCATTACTTGCTTAGGTCTAAGTTTTTAGTGACGATGGACAATGTGGTGATTAGTTACTTTCAAAGTGAAAAGAAGTCAAGTCCAAAAAAAGCAATATAGTAGGATTTCTTGGCCTAATTCAACTATGTACTAGAGTATAAATCGAGAAGGGTCAATTTGGTAGTGGACGCCTTGAGTCAGAAGGTCGAATTTGCCGCCATGAGCCTAGTAGGGAATGGAGTATGATCCATTGGGCAAGCAATTGGTTTCTCTTGTGCAACAAAGAAAATCCAAGAGATTTTGGGTTGAGGATGGCCTTTTATACATCAAGGGATGACAGGTCTATGTTCCGAAGTGAAGAAACTTAAGGCGAAAATTGATCAAGGAGTCTCATGATACTATGTGGATTTGGACACCTAGGACAAAGATGGGATCGAGCATTGTTGGAGTTGGAGTACTATTAGTCTTAAATGAGGGATGATGTGGAGCAATTCGTGTAAGCATCTCTAATGTGCCAACAAGACAAAGTGGAGCAACATTGTCCCACAAGGTTACTCGAGCCACTTCCTACTCTGAATCGACAATATGAGTGCATTTAAATGGATTTTTTAACATATCTTTTGAAGTCCAAGGGGTTTACGTCTATTATTTTGGTGGTGGTCCAGTTCTATAAATATACCACCTTCATTCTCACCTCGAAAGAGTGCTTAGAGGACACCACCAAGCTTTTCTTTAAGCATATGATGAAGTATTGGGGACTTTTGAAATCCATCATTAGTGACCATGACGGATAATTTACTAGGAGGTTTTGACTGAGTTGTTCAAACTTATAGGGTCAGCATTACACTTCTTTACAAGCTTTCATCCACAAATGAATAAGCAAACAAAAAAGTGAATGCTTTGCTAAAGTTGTAGCGCCAACTAGCATGATTAGGTGAAGTTCTTTGGATGTGGTCTAATTTTCTTATAACTTACTACGGAGCAAGACTACGTGCAAGAGTTCTTTGAGGTGATCATCGAATAGTAGCTACTTACATCACACACGCTTATCACAAGCTACATCGGGAGGTGTCTTACAACTTACAAGGTTGGTTAGTCATGGCATGAGCAAACAAACATAGCACGAAAGCACCTTGACAAAGCAACTAAGCAGATGAAGAAATGGATGGACAACAAGTGTAGGCATATGGAGTTCAATGTGTAGAACTTGGTATCAACCAAGATCATACCATCACAACACAAGTCCATTTGCTCACTACCTTTTGGCAATATAAGGGGTCATTTTTATTATCAAGAGGGTCGGCAACATATCCTACACTCTAGAGTTGCTTTCTTGGCTTACACTTCATCTAATCTTCCACATTAGTTGCTTAAAGCCATACCATGGGGACACGGAAGAGCTGATGTAGGAAGAGTCCAAGCAACTTCTTTTAAGCAATATAAGGGTCTATGACAAAGAAGTGAAGACTATTTTGGCTGATCGTGTTGTCCAAAAAAAAAAAAAAGAGTTTTCCACTATGCTGAGAATATTTTGTTAATTGGAAGGGACTACCCGAAAGCGAAGCAAGTTGGGAGCCCACAAACAACTTGTGACAATCCTAAGACAAGATCAAAGACTTCCACAACGAGTCAACAAGGATGTTTCTGGATTAGGTGGGGGAGAATGTAATGGCCCAAGCATCTCAACAAGCCTTGGGCCATGAAGGTTCTAAAATCATGGAGGCTTATGTAGTGCATATAGCTTGTAGACAATTCCATGTAATTAATGAGTTAAGTGATGGTGCAAATAGCTTTAAAACACCATCTATACACTTCCTTGTACTCTATAAATTGGAGCGGGCCTCATTTGGCCAACATACATAAGAAACACATAAGAAATCCAGCACACATCCCACAAAGCATTGTAAGCTTTTCTTTGAGAAATAAGAGTTCTTTTCTCCCCTCTTGAGCGAGTTTGAGTGAATACTCTTTTGAATTTTGAATCCAAAGCATTTTTGAGTGCATAAGGCTGAGTTAGGGCCAAGAGAGTAGAATTTGGCACCTAAGGCCGCGCACTTCAACAAGAAAACAAATGGGTGGTGACAATAAGCATCCACCAAATAAGTCAGAATATGAATGTCCACTCACGAGTAACTTAGATATTTATTCCACAAACAATTAAGTTGAGTGAATAAATATTTCTATAACATGCAATATATACATAGTTAGTCATTTGACAAGCTAATGTCCAATTGCAGATGAGTGAGAACCGCGTAAGAACCTACCCTTGGGTGGGAGGAAAGATCAAATCTGTGTTTGAGATTGGAAGGGGAATTGAAAGCGGTGTTGTCACAAGAGAAATGATTTTAAAATAATAAAAGGGGTACGCTTCGAGAAGGCGATGCGAGAAAAATATTGGTGGGGTACCAATAGTGCCAGAAGAAAAAGAAATTGTCCAAATTTCTAAACAAAGTTGCAGCGTCAGGCCCAAGTGCAAACGATACAAACAAAGCCCGCAGCTTCAGATTAATTTGCCACCAGAGTGGCTCCGTCGACATCTTCTGAAAGCCTTTCTCAACCCTGTTTCTAAGAATACACCACCAGTAATCAATTAAAAAATTAAAATTTATTATATATAAAGAAAATTCTACCTTTTTTTTAATTTATATTCTATTGTGTTGGGAGTTAAAAAGAGTGGGACTCTTTGCATTGCTCTTAATGCCTCTTAATACCTCTTAAAATCCTTTTAATTATTTTACAATTTTAATATTTATTAAAATCCCACCCAAAAATCAAATAATTTTTTTCTGCTAACAATTTTTTTACACGCACTTTTTTTTTTAATAACATTCAACGCCTAGTATCTTCTAAACTTCTATGTGTTCCTGTTGTGGTATTTATGCTGAAAGTCTTGAACATGTTTTCTTTGGATGTAAGTTTGCTGGTCGATGACTATAAATTTGATAAAAGTTTGATAATCTAGTGACTCGTGAGTAAGTGGATTTGCTGGTCATGGAGACGTGTATTCAATCTTTCATGAGTTGACTGTAGTGTTATTCAGGGATGAGCTTGCATTGTTGGCCATGAGTATGTGGGTTTCTAGGTCTTCAGGGAATAGGTATGTTTTTGACGATGTTGCTCTCAGTGAGGCTGATCTTGTGTTCAAAGCTAAGGCATATTTGGAAGCTTTTTAAAATGCATTTTGTGGTGTTAATGGAGGTCTTACCAAGTAGGAGGCTGTTGATCTTAATTGAGGGTACTTTTATTATCAATGTAAAAGAATCCGTCACTATTTTTAAAATATTTTAGCGGGAATAATATTTTAAAAAAAATAAGGAGAGGAGGATTAAATGGGCATTTGAAGAGATACCAATGGTACTACTCTTAAAATAAATAGTTAGAATTATTATGGTTATTGTAAAATATCAAAAATTTAAAATCTGTTGAATAGTGGATAAGTACTTAGTTACAACTTACAACTAGCATGTATGAAAGTTGCATGTGATTTTTAACACTACAAATAATTCTTTAATTAGTTAGTTGATAAATAATCCTAGATAACTAATCAAACAAAAAATAAAAGTACGTTTATAGATACAAATTTAGATAAGCTCATAATAAATATAGTATTTTTTTTAATGATGTCATGAGACTCTTTAATTAAATTAAATCCACTTTAACTGGAAAATGAGGGTCCAGATTCACTTTATGGGGCTATGAGTTAATATCCGGCCCTTTCTTTTTCTGTTGCTTTTTTCTGGGATCAATGGATCTTTTTGACTTGATTTATCATATCTTTGGGCATACATAATTTCTTATGGGTGTGATTGAAATATACTATTACATTGTATTATATTATTGTTACATTAACTTGTTGCTACCCATTTTTAAAAAGTTTTAAAAACTAGATTATGATGTATTATACTGGACTAAGTTGGCGCATTACACTAAGTCAAGAGGAGCTCTGAGTTACGAACTCAGGTTTATGAAATGCAACCCACTTTTACCTCAATTGAGGCATTAAAAATATTTTAATTTTTATTATAATAAATAAAATATAAAAATAAATTTATTATAATATAAATTTATTTGATAATACTATATTATATTGTATTATTATTCTTATATTTAATAATATTAATATAACATTAATACATTACAATTTAACACCAAATACTATACAATATTATTATAATATAATATTAATCTAATACGTCATAATACAATACATTTTTATTAACTAATATAATATATTATAATATAATACAGTGTGGGAATCACACGGTAAATGTAAAACTTTACTCAATTGTTATGGCTTTATAGGTAGGGAATGAATGGGGACGGGGACCCCTATTTGGTTGGAATGTGACTCCACTTGCTTTCACAGTTTAAAATCCACTCTACGTGTGGACTCTGCTTGTTCGTGGGAGAAATTACTTGCATTGTTTAACTCCTGTTTCATGTACATATATTTTTTTTAGATAGGAGAATTCAGTTGCTGATAATTTGATGAATATTGGATTATATGATCATTATACTTATTGGGAAGTCCACGTATTTTGATAAATTTTTATTTATTTTACTACTATAACATCAAAACTATAAATTTAGGGTCAAGTTATTTGCATTTTTTCAGAAACTCTCCAACACTTTTTTTTCAAAATTGTGTGTAATAACATTTCGGTGCGACACATGTTAGCTAACTTTGGTTTCCATTTACAAAGATAATATTGTCCTTTACCATATTGGTATTTACTTATATTAATGCTATGTTTACTTGTCTTATATTTGACTGTGGGTTTCTTGAAATTCATGTTCAGTTTTTGCGTTCCCGCCTGCACTTGTAATCTTGGATTTTATATGAAAACTTTTTTTTCCTGGAAAATTTGTTTCTAGCTTTCCAATTCATTTTTTATTTTTATTTTTATTTTTTTGCTATGGCCACAAAATTATTTTACATAAATCTATTGCTTTATAATAGTTAAACGACTTAAGATGGTCAAAGACATTCGTAATTAATATATCTTGGAGCGATATGGACAATTCAATTAAAAACATACTGTACTAAAATTATGAGAGTTTTACCATTTAACTAAAAAACAAAAAAAAAGAATCAGAGACAAGCAGAAGCCATAAAAGTTTCAAAAGAGCTGGGAGCCCAACTACTTACCGCAATCAGAAATGGCCCTCTTTTCCATCTGCCTTTTATAAAAGTCCGAAGCAGCTAAATTCTCGTCAATCCATTTTTCAATCTCAAAAATATGGGCCGGATGATTAAAAAGCATAAATCTATCTGGAACGAGGGCTCGCTCGTTGAAAATTTTAATGAGCTGCTTCGAAGCGACATCCAGTAGAGATGACATAACTGGATTTGCTGCCTGATCTGGATAGTTACATTCGTAGAAAGTCCTCAAGTCGGCCTCGAGATCGATCCAGTGCTGATCCAGCATCCGCTCCAACTCCATACCTGCAATTAGAAACAATAATTTAAATTTTTTTAAACTAAAATAAAAAATTTTAATCTTAATTGTTCAATTCCTTACTAGGTTTCTTCTTCCTCAGGTTTTTCGAACTAAACTCCAATCGGCGCAGGAGACGCAGGGCTGCTTTCTTCAAAACAGGTTCTGGAATCATAAGAAATAATTTTTTTTTAAAAAAAATAACAAAATCCACAATTAATAATGCTGGTAAATTATTTTCACATAAATGCTTTTACAGCCCATATTGCTGAACAGTCGCTAAATTCTAAGTTCAATATCTTATACAACAATCTCATCATGTTTATTTCAGGAGTAGAGAAATAAAAACGATAAAATTCCGCAAATCTGTATGTCTTTTTTCACATTATTAAACCGTAATTGGAAAGGTGTTATGATAAAGACAAGCTAAATGGCTGGCTATAGGTGTGCAGTATGGTTAACAGAATCTAAATAATAATAATAATAATAATAATAATAATAATAATAATAAAATTAAGATAAATTTCTTAATAAATTAATCTGTTAACAAAATCTCAATTATACAATAATTAATTTTCTTTTAAGAAATAAATGAAAAATATATAAAAAATATGATTCGACCTGTGATCAAATAAAAATAAATTTAATTTACTGGAAGCTTCGGTTAAAGGTTTTAGATCTTCTTGTTGCTTCAGCTTGGCTTCATGAAGCTGCTGACGGTCTAGCTTCATTCTCTCCAATTGCTGTTGAATCTGCTCAAGGTCAAAATCTTTTACTCCGTCAAGGTCATATTTGACTATCCTCAGGTAATTTTCCAATTCTGGCTTCAAATTCATAAAACTAGTTTCCACTTTCTCTAATTCAGACTCTATTTTATCCATAGTTGTGAGTGTTTGCCCGTTTGGAGGGAAAAATTTTGAAAGGAGAAGGGAGAGATTTTTCTTTTCCTGTGCAATTTTGATTGTAATGAGGTTTTGGGAGGAATGCTGTGGAAATGTTAGTTTATATTGACGGAATTTATTCTGTTGGTGCCGGGCGTGTTATCAGCAATGCATGCAGTATGCTCTATTGATGTTGACATTTGTTAAATTTTAAAAAAAAAAATTCAATTAATCGCGATCTTAGTCCCGAACCCGCGCGAGCACACGCATGCATAAAGTCACACATTTGCTCCCACAGTTTTCTCACCTCATTTAAACCGAAACAAAAATATCTCTCTCTTCTTCTTTATTCCATCTGGTTATATTCTTCATTCACAATCATACCATTAATGGAGGATTTAGAGAAACTCAAGAAAAAAATTGATTCGAATTTGTGGACATTAAACAAATTTGGCAACAAGTTGCTAAATGAACAGCTTCCGGCTCTCCAAGAATTTGTGGACAAGATGGTTGGATTACAGAGACAACTGGACGAACAAAGGCGCAAATTGGAGACGGATCGAAAAGCTCTCTCTACAGGTGAGAGAGCATTGAACTTTAATTTAATGTGTCGTAAAGAATTAAATGAAAAGTTAATTAATTAATTTGTCCGATTAGATTACTCATCGCGACATATTATGTGCTCAATCACAATAATAATTATTATGCGATTGCTATGATGTGTGGATTAATTAATTTAACAGTCAATTGATTAATTCATAATAAATTAATTTCTGATTTGTGGTGGTTGTTTGTTTATTACATTGATGTATTTAATTAAATCTCTAGATTTTCTAAATGTATGAAATGTAATGATTTACGCGTAAATTAGTTAGTTCAACTTCGATGCAAATTGTTATTGTTGTTAACGTATTGGTTTAATAATAATTAATTATATGCAAAATTATTACGGTTGTTTAGTAATCAATGCCGATCCAGACTCAAATACCGTCCAAAGCCAAATCAGCCAAATCTGATCAGGCCAATGAAGCAGGTAAAATCATTTTACTAAGACGCAGTTGATTAAATTAGCTTTTTTCAATTGTCTAGTTATATATATATATATATATATGTCTGGGCCCATCTCAACTTTAGCCCACTTGACCTGGTACATTTCATTGTGAAAGTTCGGCTCTATTGAGAAATGTGATGGGTGTATCCAACTAAGCAAATTCTTAATGAGTCGATCTATTCACACCCTCAATTTTCGTTTTGAAAAGTAATTTACGTATTTAACCTCAACGGAATCGGTTGAGAATACAAGATGACATGTTTTTTGGAATCTTAGTACTACCTTCTAGTTTTAAAAGATTTTTCTCTCTCCCTTTCTTACAGATATATGCCGGTATCATTAGAAGAAATGTTACATGGCATTATAGTGGGTATCCTTAGTATGAGAATGCTTTTGATCTTATTTTTCAATGCGTGGTTTTATAAGAGTTAAAGAGGTGTGTTAGCAAGTAGCACCACTAATTCTTGAATTAAATGGCATACATCCGTGAATTGTTGTGTGCTTAAATTGCCAAAACAAATGGTTTATTACTGTCAAAGAAAAGCAATTCTCTATCCACTTATCTCTAGTTTATTAAGGTAAGTAAGGTGAAACCAAAATTGATTAGGCAAATCCTTGAAAGATTAAGGTTTGTTGGGTCAGTAATAGTAATTAATCGTTGTTCTTTTAAGGTCAATCTATACACTTATTTAAATATTATTTTTCTTTGTTCACTAAGAAATCAACTAAATCATGTTTTTATAATCAATTTGGTCCTCCAATTGGATGGATACAAATAGTTACGAATAGATCATTTGGATTTAAGAAAGAGTCATTTGATTTTATCCATAATTTGTTTATTCCTTATCCCTAAAATCTCATTTCGATGAAATCAAAAAATAATTTGTAGAATCAATTATAGGATTTGGTTTGTCGATGAAATAAAGATTTAGCTAAGCGAATTCCCTCACCGCGTGCCATGATTGATTAGTTAGCAGAATAGCTCACACGTGATGTCAAGCAAGGAACATTGTCTGTCCGATGCATATAGGAGGTTTGAATTATGTCACACTGCATAAATGGTGGCAATGTCTAATTGATCAATGTTTAATTGATCAAGGACCATTATAAAATAGAGCGGTTAATTTCATTTTTTCATACTTCCTAGTTTACTTAAATTATAAATTCAAGAATGACTATATAAGATTATGCTAATTATATATGAATTGTTGTGTGTTTTTATAGTGGATCCGGATAACGCTATTGTACCAAGTCCATCCCAGCCAGAGCCTCAGCCACTGGAGCCTCAACTTCAGTTTGTTTTACCAGGTGAGATTTTTATTAAATAAAAAATATTAAAGATGTGAATTAGATTTCATAAAGATGCGAGGAGTACTTAAAATTAAAAAAAGAAAAATATTATGTTTGAATACGAATAGAAACACTACTTTCTTTTCAACTTTTAGAATTGTACTAGAAAACTCTTATTAAGATTTTTTGGCCAATTAGATTTTTTTTAATGGTTGGTATTTCTCTTTTTCAAACATAAATTTATATTTGAATTGTATATCAAATGAGTTGTTTTTATTTTTTTAATTTCTTTTTGCATAATTTTATTTAGAAACATAATAACAGTTAACTTAATTTTTTAATGCAGCTAATGTACATCAGAGGCTAAATGGGTATATATGGCTGAGATGAAAGCTAAACTGAGAACACTCATCCAAGATCGTGGGTTTTTGGATAATTACATTACAACTCCATACCTTCCTTCTGCCGTAGATGCCTTTGTCGATTTTGTGATTGTTCACAACAAAATCGATAAGGATTTTCCACATATAAAGTTGTACACCGAACACCCCGAGTATGTGCTCAAGATCAGAGAAGCAATCCCGTATTTTGTCAAAGCAATTCATGAACAACAAATTGTGCTCAAGAAGATTGGAGAACAGTAGTTTACAGTTAAAAAAAAAAAGAAAAAAAAAGAAAGAAAATATCTTATTAGTGTCTGAATAGGAAAAACTGAATGCCAGTAAATGGACGTACTTTGCAAATGTTATTGTTGAGTTGTTTGGGTGAATTAGCAAAGACAATATATCCCTTATTGATTGCTTCTCCTGCAGGGATGACTGTCATTTTTCCTTTTAATTGTACCTTAGATACTTTGATTTTGATCCATGAAAATATTAAATCATTATAAACTGTTACGTTACAAATGTGGGAGAGTTAAAAAATTTGTATATTAAAAAAAAAAGGGTACACCAGACAGGATAAAGTGCAATATGGAGATGGAGTATACTAATGACCCAGAAAGCAAGCTAGAGTTATCTGTAAAATCGGTACTCCTACATAATGCCTTTTTATCTGTCATTCCAACTGCTTGATTATAAGGCTTGTTGGATACTCTCCGAAGCACCGTCTCTTGCAGGGAGGAGGCCCTTTTATTTTTGCACAAAGTGGATGTGGGACGGTTGGATATCATCAGAAGCCACATCAAACAACATTCTGTTACTCAAGTGATGTCTTTTTGTTTTTTTGTTTCTCTATTTGTCTAATCTTAAAGCACACAACCACTCTTTTGTGCGATTCTATCAAAGTGATTGTACCGTCTCTCGATGTGAATATTAGTTTCCAGCCTATTCAGTTTTTGAATACAAGTGTATAATACCCGTATTTTATATTATTATTATTATTATTATTTTATATGTATTTTATAAGACATAGTATTTTGGGTTAATGATGAGTGTTTTAATTTTTAAAATTACTAAATTATTTTTTTTATTTATTAAATACCCTATTTAAAAAGGAATTAAATTCCTTAATAGTATCAAAAAGTTTTGGCCTATACAAAGCTCCTCTATTTTATTTTGTTTCTCAAAAACCATTGAGGCTAATAAAGAAGAGAATACAACAGCCAACACAACAATAAACTCACGTTTTTTTAATAAGAGGAGGGAAATATTTCGATTGTGTTTTTATTTTCCATTAAAGAAGTTTTTGAGTTTTGATTTTGTCTTCAAGATAGGAAATAATTTATAAACCTTTGAACTTCTAATTTTATTTGTGATTCTATGTGATTGATTGAATGATTTTATGTGTGTAGTATTAATAAAATTGTGAAAAGCACGATCATGTATTGATTTATGTGTTATTTAATGTAAGTAGTGTTATTATATTATCCTGAAAACTTTGAATGGTATAGATTGAACATCATACTAGCGGTGGGCAAAGTCGGGTTTGAATCAGGTTCGGGTCAACTCGATCGGATTTCGGGTTGGTTAGATTGAGAAACAAGTCATTTGAATTTAATCGAACTTGTGATCGGATTCAATCTGATCCGAATATGTTCAGAGTGGATCAAAAAATCAAATTGGGTACGGATCGGATCGGATTCGAGTGGGATTGTTTTTAAGCAAAGGCTATAGAGAAAATTGTATATTTTTTTTAATCACATTCTCGATTTGATAACTGAAGTTAGAATTAATCAAAACATAGGCTACAAATTGGATTACAATCACAAGAACTTTATATTTGAGTTCCAAACTTCCAATTTGATCACACGAAATTAAACAATCATTTCAACACATTAAAAGAATAATAAAAATCACAATTCTTCAACTTCCCATAGCTTTTGCCAAAATAAAACTACTTCACAACATCCCTCGTGTCAATAAAACAATCCCAAACCCCAAAAAAATTGACTAACTTCCAGAATTCAATATTATTAGCATCACTTGTAAATGGCTTCATCAAAAAATGCCATTTTTGCAGTGAAGAGAGGCGGCAGACTCGGCAGCCTGGAGAGACCACGAATTGTTGTGCTTGGTGGCGGCTAGCTCGATCATGTATCTATTGTGCTTGGTGGCGATTGGTGCAATCAAAACAAAGGCTCACGACTTGGTACAATGGATAGTGATAGTGAGATTTGTTGGTTAGATTTTGCAATTGATAGCGGCAGCTTGGTGGTGGTGATTGGTGCCGGTGATGTTGGTCTTTTGGAATTGGAGTTTTGAACGATGGGGGTTGTTGGCGGCTTATGCTTGCATCACTGCGTGTATAGGTGTTAAGACTTGAGAAAAATTAGGTTTTATGTTTCTTTATTTTTTTTTTAACTTTTGTAATTTGATCGGATTGTCAAATCAGATTGGGTTTGACCCAATCTGAATATAGTATGATTGAATTTAGAAGAATCAATTCGATCAGGTTTGACCACCTATTCACATCTGATCCGAACCAAAATAATTTAGATATGGTTGAATCAGACCGGATTAGGTCGGTGTATTTGTCCACTCCTACATAATACGATTGCTGTTTTCATTGAGTTTCATGCATAAACTTTATAGATTATTAAACTAGACATTTTTTTCTTTTTATCCATATGCTTATTGTTCAAAAACTCATTGTATATTAATTATTTTAATCTTTCGAAATTGGAACATTGGTGCCGGAAAATTTCAATCTTCAACAACAAATCTCACTTCTATAATTTATTTAATAACTCAAGCGACTTCTGAAAATTATAGGAATTTTTATTACTATAAACATATATGTCTAGTTCTGTGTTTTTAATTTTGTAATGTTTGGCGTTGTATAAAAATCTTTAAAAATCATAGAGTTGGGCTACCACAATCCTAGAAACTATTTTTTAAAATTGCAATGGCTGACATTAAAGTGAGTTTTAGTTACTTTTTCATCACTAAACGCCTCATAAATTTTAATTCTAATTCTTTGTTGTCTCCTCTGATCATCAAAGTTGGAATCACTATTTTTAAACATGTATGACTAAAGTTATGAATTTTTAAATCAGTATTCCTTTGTTTATGTTGTCATTGGACAGTTTTGATGTTTTTGTGGAAAATCAATTTTTGGAGATGATTATGAACTCCAATTAATCTTATTAAATTTTATATTGAATGCCAACATGTTTGCAGTAGTTTTTTGTGATATTTATAATTTTCCAACATATTTATAGCTTGTTAGAGATCAACCGTACGATTGTCTAGTATAGTTTAGTGAATTGATGTGCTTAAGTAATAGTGCAGGGTTTAAGGGTTTTTGAATTTTCCTATCTAGATCATAATTGAATAAGATATTGATAAAAATCTTGTCTTGATAATTATAGACTAAGAGTGAACTCATGTGATTGGGGTTATTGTTGATTTCTTTGGATTGAAGTAAGTAAATACATGCATAATGTTATATATATATATGAATAAAATAATGTTGTTCAAATGGATTGGCAATTTATGGTTTTGAAGTTATTTAAAATATTTTCTTAAATTTGTTTTGAAAATAACTTTAAAATACTTTTTATTTCTATAAAATGTTTTCTTGAAATATATTTGTAAAGTTTTGTCAATTCAATGTCTTATAAGCGTTTTATCAAAATATTACTAAATGATTGGTATTGAAAGACTTAAAACTATATTTAAACATTTGGCTCAGTATCCGTAGTTACCTTTACTGTTATTATTAAATAGTTAACTGTATTTTGTACACCTATTGACGATTATTGCATAGTAAATTACCCTGATGGAATTATTGGACGAGTTGCCGGGATTATAGGTTACATATTGAATTATTGACCACGTCACCAAGAATATTAATGACACTATGTAGTATAAGCAAATTGAATGAAAGAAAAACTTTATTGGTAAATGATTTCTTAAATGATTATTTATTAAAAGTGATTATGGGGTTATGACTTAGTTGTTTATGAGTTTTACCATATATATGTATTAGATTATGAAATGATTACTATTTTTTTATTTATAGTACATCGTAATGATTATAATGTATTCTATCATTATTAGTAACCTTATACATAATCTTGCTTACCAAGTTGACGGCTCATTTCTCGTCTCCAATAAATTTGCAGATTGATTTTAGAGATGTGGGCTTTTGCTCTAGAGGATTTTGTTAGTTGAAAAACTTTGGCATTTTTTTTTCTAAATGAATAAACTGTTGCTACTTTGATTATTGTTTAGGGTAGAATATTTGGTTTGGAGGAATATTGCTATATTTATCATTTTAGAGACTATGCTTCGACTATGGTTATTATTAATTTTCTTTTGGGAATTGTAATACGATTAATGTTTTGACGTTTCATTTCAAATTCTTCTTGAAATTTTTGGGTGAATTTGGGATGTTACAAAGTGTTTGTAAATCTTCACTTGGAAAAGAAAAAGTATATATTTATTAATTGATTGATATATCTTATGAGCGGTTAGAGTTTGAGGATATATTGAGTGGCTTACCATTGCATATATACATTTGGTCAGATTAATGTGCGATGACTTGAATAATATGGTACATAGAGACTTTGCAAATGTCACAGTTGATTTGATGTCTGAGATTGTAGATCTTTGTATAGAATGGGCTTCGAAAAGTTAGACAACTCCCCTTGTCGCAGATGTTTTCATCTCATAGTTCTCAACTACTGTTCAAGCTGATTATAGTTTCCAAGTTTCAGTACTAATTCTTTTTGTACTTTTACAGATAGTTAGAAGACGTCTTGCCTAAATCTATTGCAAGACGTGTTCCCTGCTCTTGCTTCCCTATGCTGCAAGGGTCTCATTTAGGTATGTCAACTTATCCTATATTCCAGCAACTATTTTGCTTTCTTATACTTTGTTATACTGAATATCACGCCCCTCCTACCCATACAATCTTTTTATTATATTCTATTGAGTTGGTTTCAATGGTCCTTAGGTGACTTCCTGAAGATATTATTATTACTGTCAACTGAGAAAGATTTGGAAGGTATATGATGAAATGGCTTAGCTATTCTCTTTAGTATTTGTTGCTGGAAATGAATATTTTAAACTTTAGAAACTCTTGAGCTCTAGGATTGCTAAATTCTAGCACTGAAAGCAGTTGAATTTGTAGACTTCTAAGTGCCAAATATAAAGTATGGGTGGAAAAACACTAACCAAATTTGTTTCATAAGTTCTGTCTGTTTGGTAAAATCAATATAGTTGGCAGATTGTGGCATCTTTCATAAGTTCTCATTTTGTCCGCTCACTTTTCCTTCCAATTACAGAGGATTGGAAATTGAGAGTGACGATAAAAAGTGCAACCTTTCCCCTTTCTCCATATACTCCCCTTGCAGTTGTACCAAACAAGTGTCGTTCACCCTTTCATTTTGGCCATTTAACTCCATGATCCCTCCAATTAAAGCCTTAATTTAGTGGGGTTTCTTTCTTCATTAATGTTTCTTTTGTTCCATTATACTTTTGTTATCCATTTCATATCTATATGGTTGTTTCCATCTCATAACCTGATTTCGAATGTGTTATTCAAGTGCTTGATGTAGATTAATATTGAGAGGCCTTAATCTTTGCTTGATATTTTGCCTTTAATGTACAGTGAATGAACAATCGTTTCCATCACTACAACTTTATATGTTATAACATTATTCTAATGCCTGAATTCTTGATAGAGTTACTATAAAGGCACTTTAGAGGTGCATCAAGTGAAGTTGGTAAGCAGCGACATTGCGAAACAGCCTACAGCAGACAGTAACAGCTACTCTAAATGCTACAAATGCATATGCTGACTAGCTCCTTACTTGATCTTCCTAGATATGGCATCATACATTGGTAAGGTCACCTTTCTCACTACTTTCTGACATTCGTATTTCAAATCATTAGTCTGGATTGGTTTCTTACTCAGTTAACTTTCATCTCCTAAGGCCATGTTTGGTTTGAAGAAAGGGAAGGAGAGGAAAAGAGTGGAATTGAGAGGAAGGGAGAAGAAAGGAGAGGAGGAGAATAGTGAAATTAAATTCCATTGTTTGGTTTCACATAAAATTTTATAGGGAAATGAATTACAATTTTTTTCTTTGGATAAATTTATCATTTGTCTTAAATACTAAACTATTTATATTAGTAATGAAATAAAATTTAATATCAATATCAAACTTTTTTAATGTCAAAAAGTCTTAAAACAATTCATAATTTTATTATATATATATAAAATAAAACAGCAGTCCGATGACAGTTCGGCGGTAGCCTAGCGATGTCCAGCAGCGTTCCAGCAACGGTTAATTTATATTTCTATATTTTCATATTAAATAAATACATAAATCAATAAGTCTATTTATTTTGTTGAGTTTCTTAAAGCATTCATTAAATTTAATTAATATAAAATTATTTATAATATTAAATTGATAAAATAAAATTATAAATAATAATTATTAATGACATTCAATAAGTTAAAAAGTTGAAGAGTAATTTAAAAAGTTTTGGTTTCCAAAATAAGAGGAATTTGAATTCTTCACTCCTTGGGGTGGAATTCAAATTCCACATTATGATGGATATTAAATTCTAATGGAAATTATATTCTTATACAATTTATCTAACCAAACAATGAAAATAAAAATAGAATTTAAATTCATTTCCTCTCCTCCATTCTCTCCTTCCAACCAAACATCACCTAAAGACATTTGACGTCTAAACTAAGTAATTCAGTGGCTCCTTTGGCCTTTTGAGTTATTGCTAACCTTTATTGAGTTTCAGTCTGCTATATATGATGTCTTTCAGATCCTAGCTTTCATAAACTAGTATAGAACTCTGTGCATATTTATTTATTAATCAAAACCATAAACAAAACACAAAAAAAATCCTCAATTTTCTGTCCTCCCCCTCTTCTCCTTTCCTTTCAACTTTTGCCTCAAAGTCATCGTGGATGATTAATGAAATCAATTGAAGAGAAGATGAATCGATTTGAGATAGAGTTTAATAATAATCTGAACATGATCAACTTTCCAATGAATGAACTAAAAGAAAAGGAAATACGGACTATCGAAGAGGCTTTGGCGAGAATGACACTGAAACAGCAACAACCTCAAAAGGCAAAACTAAAGCTTTAGAAAAGGAATTACGAACTATAGTAGAAGCTTTAGTTTTGCTTCTTAAAGTTGTTGTTCCAATGTCACTCTTGACAAAGCTTCTTCGATATTCCGTATTTCCTTTTCTTTTAGTTTGTTCATTAGAAATTTGATCATGTTCAGATGATTATCAAGCTCTGTTTGAAATTAATTCCTTTTATCTTCAATTGATTTTATTTCACCATCCATGGTGACTGAGAGACAAAAGTTGAGAGGAAATGAGAACAGAGGGGGAGAGAAAATTAAGAGTTCTCTTTTTTCATTTTTTGGTTTTTTTTTTTTTGGTTATGATTAATATGAGGTTTATAAGGCAAAGACATGTGAGTTTCATACTCTTTTACTTGAGGGATTATTTTTTTTTATTATTATTCTTATTATTTTGTTGGCGTGAGAGATGATTGCAGGATCATCAGTTATGTATGTTTGCCCGAGTCAGTACAAGCTCTTTTTACATGCTATGCGAAAATATCCTTGAATTAAGGCTTAATTTGGATTGCTCCGCTTGTAACTTGATTATCTTCAAATCATCTAGTCTGTTTTTTAAAATCCTAATTTACTCTCTTTTTTTAATAATACAGAAAAAAATTGATCATCTCACCCTATTTTCCCTTATTTTTTTATTAAATAATGGGATAATTTGAAGTTTTCAAAAATAGGAGAGACAAATAAAAAAAAAAGTCAATTCATGAGGAGAAATTAAAGCATAAACTCTAAGCTTTCTTCATATATTATTAATGATTAACTTTTCGAGTCTGTTCAAAATGGAATCGTTTATAATTCAACTACGATTTTCTTTTCAAACATAAGAAGAAAGAAAAAAAATTCGTTGTTGTTATTAGGTTAGATGCCGAGTATGAGTATGACATGTCTCTTAATGGAAAGAGAGAATGATGTGAACTGATCATTGGCTCCGTTTGGTGAAGTTATACAATGGTTTTGCCAAGCCTCTGCTCGTATGTACCCAATCATTTGATGATGTCCAAACTATGTAATTTTATGGTCTCTTGGGCCTTCCGGTTCAAGTATGACTACCATTGTTGACCTTTCCTGAAGTTTAGTCTACTATGTATGATGGCTTTCAGATCCTAACTTTCATGATCTATTATTCGACAACTTCGTGCTTGCTTATTTATTTACATGTCTATGTGGCTAATAAATTTGTGCTTTCTAATTATAGTGTGGGTTCTTTAAACTTGTTGCATAACCAAAACCCTCATTGAAGGTTGAATTGTTTTCCGTATTCGTCTCTTTTTCCTTCCCTTGGCAAATTCACAATTATAATTCACTCAATTTCTGGACACAAACTTTTCCATTTCCCAAATACATATACATACATACATACGTATATATATTGTTATATTTAGGAAATATTTTGGTTTAGGGAATTGTTTTTTTAATTTTTACTGGATATTGTAGTGTACCAAGTATGATAGTAGTAAAAGTGACCATAAAACTTCAATTCATCATTAATTAGTCTTTAAAGGTTGAGATGATGAAACTTTGAACACTTGTGATGGTAGCAACTGCCTTGAATGTCAGATTTTTGAGTTATACTAATTCAGTTTAGATTAGGTGTATCTCTAGTTCTCTAATTAGAGTGACTTTTGTTTGTGATGTCGCAGACTAAGAGCTGCTGCTAGAGCCCAGGGTGATAGAGCAAGGAAGACAAGAACATGTGACCGAGCTGTTACGGCAATGCCTACTCCGGAGGCCAATGCTAAACTTCGATCCGATTTTGATTTATGTCCCATTGGTTGCTTCTATAGATGAAAACCATTACATCTGTTGAGTTGCCGCTGGTCCGGTCCATTGTATCATAAATTGCTTGAATAACAGTATATACTAGACAACTTACATTTTAGTCCAATATTTGTTTGTACTGTACATATATATATGGGCACCATAACGACCAACGAGTGTGATAGAACGCGTGTCAAGAATTCATTGGTAGGATTGTGAGGGCCGTGACAAGTGATTTATCAAAATACTTTTATCTTTTCAAAATTACCTATTAGTTCTCTTGGTAAATTAACTATTGGTTCACATAAATATAGAGAAATTTAATAGATGTGATGGTTTTTTGAAATAGGTGGGATTACTTCCACCCCACTAATTTTATAAATTAACACTACCTCCAAAAATTAATTAGAACAAGTTCACAATATTTACGAATAAGGCAAAAGTTTTAGACAATCAATCAATTAAATTGTTTTTATTATTTTTTGTACTTAGGTATATTTGATCATTCATGTTGCTTTAAGATAAATTTATTTAACTATTTTACCCTTATAATATAAAATGACTAAATTATTCCAAGAAATATGAAATCTTGTATTTAATAATTTTAATTTTTTTTATTAAATCACCAAATTTTTCTTTATTTAAACACTTCTTCTTTATTTAAATTTAAAAAAGAAATAATGTGAACTTAGTGTAATTATTTCTTAAAAATTGAGTGAATTTACAAGTTAATTACTTAAAAATTGAGTGAATTTACAAGAACTGTGGATATCACCACCCTTTTGAAATATGTTTGGCACAATTATTAATCAGCTTTTACATTTTTTTAAAAAATATTTTTTTCATGGGCGGTTTGGATCGAAAAGTGTATGAAAAACACGAAAAGAAAGTGGGTTTAGTCGGTGCTCGGCGGTCATGCCTCATTTGAGTCTGGCTTGACTCTTGAGTCAATGTGCAAAGTAACTTATTCAAGAAGGCAAATCAAGATCAGCAAAATAATACGGATACTTGTACCGTGAGGGAAAGAATTAGTACCATCGCCATCACATGTATATTTTTATTTAAATTGGTTATCAATAATATTGCAATTATTTTAAGAGAGAACAAAATGGAGTATAAAATTGAATTTAACCAGAAAATAAAAAACCCTATTTGTGCTTTGAGACTGTTTATATCCATTTTCTTAAGTTTCTGAATGAAAGTGATTAACTTTTACATAATCAAGTTTCGTATTTATTGATTTATTCTTAGATGTTCGACTAAGTATTTTTTCAACAATTTTTAATACTACCATCAAAATTCTTTTTGAAGGCACGAAATTATATTGGTTGTGCCACTGAGTTTATTTAAAACAATAAAAAGAATGTTACCTATTGATTATATTGAACAATCATATAACTGCATTAGTCGGCATCCTTTTTTTTTTTAATTCTAAAGTAGAAAGTCTCCCCGTATAATTTATTATCGTATTTTCTACGTTGCCTTGTACAATTACTTGTATTATAATAGTAAAAAAAATTGTCAGATTCTCAGCTAAAAATTCTTTTTAAAAATAAAAAGAACTAGAAACCGCAGTCAGCTATCCCAGCCATTTAGGAAATTCAACTTCCAAAATATATAAAATTGGACAAAAAAAAAAAAAAAGAGAGAGAGATTAAAAGCACTCATTACTCATTCGATATGCGAATGGCTAATTTAAACCTCTACAAAGACATTGATAAACCTCATTAGAAAGAACATTACAGAGAAGAAACTGCTCCCCATTTTTATTCTCTCTCTAAAATCAACAAAAGCTTCGCAAGGGTCTCATTCTCTTCATCTTCTCAGCAAGAAGACAATAAATAAATAAATAAATAATCAAACCCAGAAACGGAAGTGAACTATATTAGGGATGGAGGATTCTAATAACCCAGCAAGCAATGTGGCTCGGGCCATTGCTGCTGCCCTTGACTGGAACTCTGCTCCTGAAGCTCGCAAAGCCGCTGTCTCTTATCTTGAATCCGTACTTATTCTTTCTCCTTTATGATCTTTGCTATATATATAAATATAATTTGGTTCTTTTAGTTTGCATGTACCGGCTCTGATCAAAAGATGGTTTTGTTGATCTGGGATGCTAAAAAGTGTTAAATTTTTTAAATTATTAGTTTAAATTTGATTGAGTTTGAGGGATTTAGAAAAAAGCGCACTTGGGAAATTTTGGTATTCTGCTAAAGTTTGAGAATTTGATGGATATAGGATTGTTTGAAATGTCTAAACTTCGTAAATTATTGTAAGTTTGATTGATTTTAAGGCCTTTGGAAAAATGGGGCTGGCGTAACAGTTGTTATTATGGTTCTTTGGCTTGGAAAAATGGTATTTTGATTGATTTGTAGGGTTTGTAAAGAAAAGAAAGTTGGGTTACTACGATTTCAGGTTCTTAAGAAGGAGCAAGGATGTGAGCTTTTTGTGCCGGCGATTTTTAATTGACTCAGTTTTAGGCTTTAAATGGAAGGGTACAAGTAATTAGACTTCTACAGTCAATCACATGCATTGTTGCTGTTGAAATTTAGCTTTGGTTGGATTGTTGATTCTCGAGGATCACTCTTGTGCATGATATCAGGATCTGTAGTTCTAAACGGGATCGAAAAATACCATATAATAATTGACCTTTTGTAAAGGCTGAATTATTGTTTTTCAATTTTTGTTGTCCAAAGTTCATTTTTAAAATGATGCTTATTTGCTTTCTTATATTTTCAGGTGAAAGCTGGAGATATACGGTTCTTGGCTAGTACATCTTTCCTTCTGGTCAAAAAGAATTGGTCTTCTGAAATCCGATTACATGCATTTAAAATGCTCCAGGTTCCTGCAGATATTCCTTTACCTTGTCTTTGCCATGGATCTAGCCCATCCAAATTGTGAACTTGATATTGATGGGACTCATCTTATGTTTTAAGATGTTATCTTTGATGTCTGACTCTATCTTATGTTAGAATCATCTGTAAAATCAGTAATATGCTTTTGAATATGTCCTTCCAACTACACCATTATAAGGCTTGGTGGAAACTTTCCAAAGCACTGTCTCTTGTAGGAGGAGACCTTTCTATATTTCTACAACGTGGATGTGAGACAAATAGATATCATTAGAACCTATACCGAACAATGTTTTGTTGATCAATATGATGTCTTTTTGTTTTTGGTTTCCCTAATTGCCTAATCTTAAAGAACAAATCCAATCATCTGAAAACAGGAATATGGCTTTTTGTTCCTTTCTATCGAAAGAGGTTGTATTGTCCACTTCACATGAATATTAGGTTCTAGCTATTTGATTTGTGAAAATTAGTGTTTGTATTTCTTATGAGTTGTTAGAGTTTGAGGATAAATTGAGTGACTTGACTAGAACATAACTATCTTTCTACAGCATTTGGTCAGATTAAGGTGGGATGAATTGAATCCTACAGAACATAGGGACTTCGCAAATGTCGCAGTTGATTTGATGTCTGAGATTGCAGATCCTTGTGAAGAATGGGCTTTGAAAAGTCAGACAGCTGCCCTTGTCGCAGAGGTTTTCGTCCCACCATTCTCAACTGTTGTTTAAGCTATTTCTTTGGCGATGACAGTTTTCAAGTTGCAGTAATTATTTGTTTTTCATTCTTATAGATAGTTAGAAGAGAAGGCATAAATCTTTGGCAAGAGCTGTTCCCTTCTCTAGCTGCCCTGTCCAGCAAGGGTCCAGTTCAGGTATGTCAACTTATCGCGCTTTAAAGAAACCATTTTGCTTTCTAATACTTTAAAGGTACTTATACTGAATTGGTTTTACCCCTCTCTCTTTATACCAGGCCGAGTTGGTTTCCATGATGCTAAGGTGGCTTCCTGAAGATATTACCGTTCACAATGAAGATTTGGAAGGTTTGTGGTGAAATACCTTGGATTTGTTCTTTGGAAACTCAAGCTGGGAATGTTAACTTCTAACGATTAAACCAGTTGAATGTCTGGGCATTTGAATCCCAAATGTAGATGCAGAACTTGTTTTTATTTTTATTTTTATTTTTTTAAGGTTTTAATGGTCAGGCCTTGGTTGGTAGAAGGGATAGAAAAGTAAGAAAGAGAAATGGAAGAAAAGTGTTTCCTTCTGTCTGTTAGGTAAAAATCGTGGAAAACTGGAGGGATGAGGGAAAATTCTCAGATTGCAGCATTTTTCATTAGTTCCACTGTCCTTGCCCTTTTCCATCTAATTAGGGAGAATTGGAAACTGAGAGTGAGGATGTAAAATGGATCCCTCCCCCATTTTCTACCTGCTCCTTTTGTGATTATGTGAAACAAGTTAAACTTTCGTTCCCCCATCCTACCAATTAAAACCTCAGTATAGTGGGGTTTTCTTTCTTCTTTAATGCTTCTTTTATCCCATCTTACTTTTCCTGTTCTTGTTTGGAAGAAGATTTTTGTGAATGTCTTTATTTGATATTTATATAGTTGTTTCTTCTCTTCACATGATTTTGAATGTGTCATTCAGGTGATCGACGTAGGCTACTGTTGCGAGGCCTTACTCAATCCTTGCCTGAAATTTTGCCTTTACTGTACAGTGTATGATCACTCTTTGCCTTAAGTACAAGGTAAAGTGTTTTAGCATTGTTCTAATGCCTAAATTCTTGATACAGTTACTAGAAAGGCATTTTGGAGCTGCATTAAGTGAAGTTGGTAGACAACAATTAGACGTAGCAAAACAGCATGCAGCTACAGTAACAGCTACTTTAAATGCTATAAATGCATATGCTGAGTGGGCTCCTTTGCCTGATCTCGCTACATATGGCATCATTCATGGGTAAGATAACCCTTCTTGGAACGTTCCGACATTATTATTTCAAGTCATTGTTCTGGATTGGTTTCTTACCCTCTCTCTATCATATCAGTTGTGGTTTCTTACTCTCATCATCAGACTTCCGTCTTCATGCTTGCGAGTTTTTCAAACTTGTCTCGCCAAGGTAGATACTAAATCTGGTATGCTGTTAATTTATTTTGTTTCCCTTGTCTGAGCGTTCTTATGAATACTGTATGTTCTCAATGTGAAACTGCAGAAAGAGACCTGCTGATTCCTCCGCTTCTGAGTTTGAGTCTGCCATGCATGATGTCTTTCAGATCCTGATGAAAGTCTCTGGAGAATTTTTGTACAGATCTGGGACAAATGCTGGAGCTATTGATGAAAGTGAGTTCGAGTTTGCTGAATATATATGTGAGAGCATGGTGTCTTTGGGTTCTTCAAACTTGTACTGTATTGAGAGGGAAGACACCATACTGTCGATGTACCTACAGCAGGTAATTCATAGAGCCTTCCCCTCCTCTGGAATTACTTAAATCTGATTGGGCATCTGATTGAAGGCTTTATCGTGAAAGCTTATTCTTTAGAATCTCCCGTATCATCTGTTGTATCCTTAGTTTTGTATAATTACTCTTGGTGTTCTCATCTTCACTGGATCCTTCTTCTGCTGCCATTACTTTGTTCAGTTAAGCAAAGCTATCCTGGTTCAGAATGGAAATTACATGAATCTGACCATTACATTGATGTCTTAACCCTTGCAACTTAGCTGCACTGCAGATGTTTTTCTTCTTTTCCTTATCCCTGCATCACAAGGTTTGAGTATGAAATATGTGAATTTATTCTGAAAATTTTCTTTGCTCCATCTCTACCCTTGCATTTCTTATGTCTTTACTATTGTAAAGCTGCTTGTGATTTTGCATCTGAAGCTTATAGTAAACTGGTGATTTAATATTTTAAAAAAATAAAAGTTAAGAAAAAAAAAGGCCATGAAACAGAAGACAGAAGGTGATTCTTTTTTCTAACTTTACGGTTCTGATTGCCCAAGACGGTTAATAATGGGCCAAAAAGGCCATATAGATTCAATTATGATCTTTAGGCGACACAAACACATTTTGAAGGCAAAGCATTTATGGAGGAACTGACATCTAATCTTGCTTATCTTCTCTCAACGTTTAATTTTTTTCTGACATATATTAATTCAATTAACATCTTCTATAATTTTTTGATGTCCTTCCAGATGCTGGGTTATTTTCAACACTTCAAGATAGCCCTTCATTTTCAATCGTTGCTGTTTTGGCTGGTATGCAAGAACTTATCCAAATTATTGTATTTCATCAGAGGGATATCACATAGCTGTCTTTTAACATTTCTCTTTTTGCTTTCTTTTGTAGGCGCTAATGAGAGATTTAATGTCAAAGACAAAAGTTGTGCATTCAACTGGAGATGGATTGACTGTTAATAATGCGGACTCTAGTTCTGGGAAGGTTGATAGTCGAAAGATGAGGATTTTAAGTTTTGTGAATGATGATATTTGTGGTGCAATTCTTGACATATCTTTCCAGCGCTTGGTCAAGAGAGAGAAAGCTCCTGGAACAGGAGGGGCTTTGGAGTTGTGGAGTGATGATTTTGAAGGCAAGGGCGATTTCAGCCAGTATCGATCTAGGCTGGTATGTTTTTCATGGATTATAGGCTTGGAGGTTTTCAATTTTTTGCCTCTTACATTGATATCCTTCTGAAGTGGAAGTTTAACTAGTAGGAATTTGTTAGTTTTGTTTGCGTGTGTTACTGCTGCACTCTTCACATTCTTTCTTCTATTTAATGAAAGTTTGCATGACATTCAAGTTATCTTACATTGATATCCTTCTGATGTGGAAGTTTAACTAGTAGGAATTTGTTAGTTTTGTTTGCGTGTCTTGCTGCTGCACTCTTCACATTCTTTCTTCTATTTAATGAAAGTTTGCATGACATTCAAGTTATATGTAGATATTGGCTTTGTTAGACCATGGGCCTTTATTTTGCACGTTCTTTGGACTTGTGTTACCAGTTTTATTTCATTTCTTTGGCAGTAGCATCAATTTGGTGAAGAAAGATGTCACAGCACCCTCAGAATTTTGCTCAATCGTAGACATATCATCTCACTGAATTATGATATCTACACCTTAGGAGAGCAGTTAATTGTGTTGCACATATTTGAGTAGCTGAACAAGACGAATAATTATTAATATTATGCACACCAATGGATAATGTCAGTATAAGCCTTTCCGTGTCATTTCAGTTTACATTTCTACATTGGGAGTTGTCAGCTGTAGTTTGATGCTTGTCCATTGCTCAAGAGTCTTACGTCATTCAACTGCTATCCATATCTTTATGCTGATTTAGTTTATATTTTCACCAAATTTTTGCTGATATGTTACTTGATGCAGTTGGAGCTGGTCAAATTTGTTGCTTCTAACAAGCCCCTTGAAGCTGGTGTTAAAGTATCTGAAAGAGTTATGGCGATCATTAATAGTCTCTTGATTTCTAAAATGCCTGCTCAGGTTTGTTAGCAAATGCTTATTTGGAATCAACTCATGGGTCCTAGTGCGAAAGATTGAGTTTTACTTTAAACACTTATTTTCTGGAGTGCAGGATTTAGCTGTGATGGAAAGCATGCAATCAGCTCTAGAAAATGTTGTCAGTGCAGTTTTTGATGGGTCAAATCAATTTGGTGGGCCTTCTTCTGAGGTTCACCTTGCGCTGTGCAGAATATTTGAAGGTTTCTTTGTGATTTCTATCTATCTGCTAAAAAATTTCAGACTTTTATTTTTCTGGTTCTACTGAAAATAGTTTGGTTGCTCTGATTTGAAGGTTTACTTCAACAACTTCTTTCTCTGAAATGGACTGAGCCACCCCTTGTCGAAGCTCTAGGGCGCTATTTAGATGCATTGGGTCCCTTTTTGAAATACTTCCCTGATGCTGTTGGTGGCGTCATCAGCAAATTATTTGAGCTTCTAACCTCACTTCCTTTTGTTGTCAAGGTTATCTACCTCTCTCTTTTTCTCTCTTTCAATAAGCTTCATTTTTTGTCTTCATTTCTATTGATGATCTGAATTTTTTTTTTCCATTACCAACCTTTTGTTTGCTTGGCAGGATCCTTCAACAAGTAGTGCACGACATGCAAGGTTACAGATATGTACATCATTTATTAGAATAGCCAAAACATCTGATAAAAGCATCCTACCTCATATGAAGGTAAGTTTCTGTTTTCTTATACGACATCTGATTATGCTTAGATTACCTAGATAGCATTTGTCCTAATCTAGTGGGACCAAACAAAACCCAGGGAACTGATTCATGCGTATGTGTCTGGATATAAGGTTTTTAATTGCAACTAGATTCTGATTAATGCTAATGCCTGTCCTCTCTTATGCTATCCAAAGAGTCATTGGCAATTAATAGATAAATTTTCTACAGGATCTCCTATATTAAACAGAAACTGCTAGAACAGCACCTAAAGGAGCTTCAGAGGACCGGAGATAAAATAGTTCCAAAATAGGAAATTACTGTAAATACATTATTGTGAAATGACTAACAGCTATAATAATGTGCCATCCCATAAGCATGTAATGTCATGAAAACCTATGGTCATCAAAAGTGTGACAGAAGATTTTCTGGGAGATATCTGGTTAACATTATTTTAATTGTTTTCTATACAGGATATAGCTGACACTATGGCTTATTTGCAACGAGAAGGTCGTTTACTTCGTGGTGAACATAATCTTCTAGGTGAAGCATTTCTTGTTATGGCTTCTGCTGCTGGGTAATTACTTGGTTTATCATAAGCTGACATTTTATCTATGTCTATGGCAGTTTGCTTGATTCCTGTTAAATTTTCAACTTGGTGCAGGATTCAACAGCAGCAAGAAGTTTTGGCCTGGTTACTTGAACCTTTGAGCCAACAATGGATGCAGCTTGAGTGGCAAAATAATTATTTGTCTGAACCACTTGGACTTGTCCGTTTGTGCTCTGATACTCCATTTATGTGGTCACTTTTTCACACTGTGACATTCTTTGAAAAAGCACTCAAGAGAAGTGGAATTAGAAAAGCCAATTTGAATTTACAGAGCACCTCCGCAGAAAATTCCGCTGTTATGCATCCAATGGCTTCTCATCTGTCATGGATGCTGCCTCCTCTCCTCAAAGTAAGTAATTCCTTCTTATTTCTGACATTTGGAATTTCCTTATCTCCATAATGCTTTAAAATTACCAAGAAGCCTTCTGAAGCGACAATATGTTCTTAGTGAACACAATGTAGTAAGCATTTTTTACTTTTATTTTTCATCTGCAGCTGCTTCGCACTATACATTCCATCTGGTCTCCATCTATATTGCAATTATTGCCTGGAGAGATAAAAGCAGCTATGACCATGAGTGATGTTGAGCAGTTCAGTCTTCTTGGGGAAGGCAACCCAAAATTTTCAAAGGGTGCAGTAAGTTTTGCGGATGGTTCCCAGTTGGACACAAGTAGGGAAGGATATGGAGAGCCTAATGAATCTGATATACGTAATTGGTTAAAAGGCATCAGAGATAGTGGGTAAGTATGGTTTTAGCTTGGAAACTAGAAGTATTGTTTTGTGTGTATTTTGGTGCACTGCAGATCAATTAAAAGAGATTCACCATCATTCATTTCACCCAAGCCATTTGTATACTAAGAAAACCCTTTTGCAAATTACTTCCTTCCAAAGATAAAAACTACAATTAAAAAAAAAACAGTTAGTTATTAGTTTGGTTAGTACTGCTGAGATAATCTCTCTTTCTGCAATGAGTAAACGACTGGGTTTAATTATAGTCTCCTAAACTTAACAATGTGAATATCATAGATGTATATGATGTATTGGCTGTATGTAAGCAATGCTTCATCAGTTTACAATGTAAGAAGCAAAGTGTAGTCTTAAAAGAGTTGAAGAAAAGACACGAAGCATGTTATTGGATATTCACTATTAACTCCTTAGCCTTGTTGTTGCCCGATTACCTTCTTCATCATTTATTGCTCACACAGGTACAATGTACTGGGACTATCAGCAACCATTGGAGATCCATTTTTCAAATCTTTGGACTCTGGTTCAGTTGTCATGGCACTGATAGAGAACATACAGTTGATGGAGTTCAGGCATATAAGGCAGCTTGTTCATTCAGTTTTAATTCATATGGTTAAATTTTGTCCCCCAGATATGTGGGAGGTCTGGCTGGAAAAGCTCCTGCCCCCATTATTTACCCACTGTCAACAAGTTCTTAGCAGCTCTTGGTCCAGTCTTATGCATCAAGGTCGAGCAAAGGTTCCAGATATCCATGGCATAGTTGCTGGGTCTGACTTGAAAGTAGAAGTAATGGAAGAGAAACTGCTTCGGGATCTGACTCGAGAGATATGTTCACTTCTCTCTACAATGGCCTCATCAGGATTAAATAGTGGAATTCCTCCAATAGAACAGTCAGGGCATTTCAACCGTGTGGACATTTTTTCTCTGAAAGATCTAGATGCTTTTGCATCAAGCTCTATGGTTGGGTATGTGGCATACCTACTTTTTTTTTTTTTTAAAGAATAGCCTTTGCCTTGTATTTATTGGAGTATTTTTACGTTTATGTGGTGATATTGTGTTATTGGCTGAAAATTGTAATTCATTTACAGTTTCCTCTTGAAGCACAAAGAGCTTGCCCTTCCAGCATTGCAGATTTCTTTAGAAGCTTTCACATGGACGGATGGTGAAGCTGTGACAAAAGTTTCTTCCTTTTGTTCTGCTGTGGTTCTTCTAGCAATACAATCAAATAATATAGAACTCCGGCAGTTTGTTTCAAAAGATCTGTTTTCTGCTATTATCCGAGGTCTTACCCTTGAGTCAAATGCTGTTACTAGTGCTGATCTGGTTGGTCTTTGTCGTGAGATATTCATATATATGTGTGATAGAGATCCTGCTCCGAGACAGGTTAGTTCTATAATTCACCGTGTTTTAATTAAAAGTTTGTACATCTTATAGATTGTGAGTCTGGGATAAGCTTTCATTGCAGTTGCTGCTCAATGGAAGTATTTTTTTTCCTTGGGTTTTTTTCAGGTTCTACTCTCTCTCCCTTGTATTACCCCACAAGATTTGCTAGCTTTTGAAGATGCTTTAACAAAGACAGCTAGTCCTAGGGAACAAAAGCAACATATGAGGAGCTTGCTTGTATTAGGTACTGGGAACAAGTTGAAAGCTCTTGCTGCTCAGAAGAGTGTTAATGTTATCACAAATGTTTCGAGTAAGCATTCTTGCATGATTTCTCTTCCATTCTTTTACTAATCCGCTCATACTAGCCTTTAAGCTGTTCTAAGAGCCATTTTAATAAATGCCTTAAATTTTTATTTTCAATTCAAGCAAATCCGCAATTCTTCAAATGCAATCTACTTATCAATCTGTTGCATTCGCTTTTCAGCAAGGCCACGCAGCTCAGATAATGCCCCAGAAAACAGAACTGAAGAGGGGGAATTTATTGGATTGGCAGCCATTTCGTGAAGGATTCTTGTGATTTGCAGAGTTGTACAGGGATGAATTAACTAGAAGAGAATTCTATTTAACAGTTAGCTCACATATACAGAGGCAAAAGGCAGCTTTTTTAGCCATGTTTCTATAGAATTTGTGAAATCAGTTTAACCTAATTTTTGAGTAAATATATATATATATATATAATTCAATTGGGTTTGCTAACCCGCAGCTATATTGTGTTCATGGAAATGAGATTTGTTGACGTGTTGGTTACAGTATTATTTTCATTTCTCTGTGGCGGTTTCAAATCACACCCGTTCATCTGTTGTTGCATTCTGGAAATTTCTTGGCTTAAATGTATTTGAGACATGCCATCTTCCGGAAAGGAAAATATGATCTAATTGCTCGTCACTGAAGACTCATGTCGATAAGCCTTCTATATATATATATATATATATATATATATATATACATATATATATATATATATATATATATATATATATTTATTTATTTATTTTTTAAATGGGGGTGAGTAAAGTTCAGATTCATTTTGCTTAAGTCCCTTAAAATCTCTCCTAGAATTTAAAGTCGGGTAGCCAATGAAATGAAGTTGTTTAAAAACCACTTGGTCACGTCAGTGGGGCAAAAATCCTCCATAGGTTGGCACTAGGTTTTAACTGCAGAGATTATCACTTGCATGATCAAAATCACTATTGTGATTGTTAATTACAAAATGAAAGTGCATGCGGTAAGATGATTTATTGAATGAGCATGCGGTTGGTAAATGCTATCATTCTTGAGCAGGGTCTTGAATGTCGGATATAGAAGACGAGTAATTGGAAGGTGTTAGATGCAATTGTGACAATAAATATGGATGTTTAAATCCTAAGCATACACTTTATATAAGCATAAGAAACCTTCTGGCATTTGTACCACTTCCATTTAACATAAAAACATTTTGCATCTCTATATTCACAAGCAAGAGCAAGTTTGGACTACTGAAAGTCTCTTGTCAATTTCCTTGGTGTATACTGACTTTGCTCAAAGACCCAGCAACAGTAATTGGCAAATAGCAATGGGACCGGGAGGACCTGGAGGCCACCGGGTTGGGGCCCACCACCACCTGGACCGCCGGACTTTTTCGTTGGCTTTTGTGACGTTATCGGTTCATGGTAAGTAAGTAAACGTCGAATTTGGACGTTGAGCAGTTGAGGGTTTCAAGATTGTGCGCGTGTTGTTCTGAATGGTAGACCCCACCCAGGTGGGAACCCCAATGCAGCTGGACAATCACGAAAAATATTGACACGTGGACAAAAAATTTCGTAGTGGCCGAAAGTGCTAGTACTGGTTTTGACTGTTTGTTCTTGGGTTTGCTTTACTCCGATGTTGTTTAATGTTTATGTAATGAAGAAGATAGCTTAACAATTAATTGTTAAGACATTTCTTTAATATAGTTAATTAGGATTTATCATTAATGGGTTATTGGATGGTTTTGTTCATTGTTATTGTGTGAAAGTTTAATCGGATGAGAATGATGCTAATTAACCATTAGTTTGATATTTATTAATTCAACCTTACGATGTAAAAGACGGATTCGAAATGTGTTGTACGATAATAATTTCTTATATTACATTTACGTAACTGGGGTTATATAGTTTGCCTCAATCATTGTTTCACATATCATCAATTACGATGCATATGGTGTTGTTTAACTTTGTTATATATCAATCATCAAAGTGCTAATCGTGTGACATCTTTTAACAATTAACTTAATTGCTAAGAAAGTGTTAATTTATTTTTCATATTATACTATCAAGATATATTAGAATTAAAGTCCGTGGACTTGACCAAATAGTTTTCAAACTTTTATATATATATATATATATTAGGAGGTTGAACAAAACTTAATGAACCTTGGTTAGTGAGATAATTTTATTGAAAATAAAAAATAATTTATACTTAGGTAGGGGAGACATAGTGCGCCTTACCCCCTTAAAATAGTTACAAAGTTATAATAGCAAAAGGAAAGCTAAAAAAAATAAACAAGAAATATAGGAAAAAATGTAGAAAGAAGAAATTTAAAAATCAATAACTAGGGAATCTATTAGCATTATGAGAAAGAAACTAAGAATCTCTTGTTATGGATCATCCAACCAAATATAAACAGAGCACTCTAGTCCTAGATCCGCCAAAAATTATTGTTTGTTACAGACAAACTCAAATTCTTCGAATAATATTAATATACATCAAGAGTCGGTTCAATTGTTGACAGAGTGATTGGCTGCAAATATTAACATACAATCAACGTAAATGTGGTCTGTGTTTAATCCATATATGAAGCGAAACCGGAGAAATTTGGATTTACATTTTGTTTTACGTTCATTCATTCACCCTTTCATGAAATTGACTCGCCTACTCCTATCAAATTGTCATGAATTCATACTGCTTAGTTGGTGTAATTTCGAAATACGACATGTACTGCATGAGCTATTTGAACTTTGAATATTCGGTTACGTTTACAAAGGGTTGTTTCTACTTACCAGTCTTTCAATATCGACATGGAACATTAGGTTGTATAAATTAAAGTTCTCCGGCATATAGAATTCAACAAATTCCATTTGCCTTCTCCACTTACTAGTCCACAATTCTAATCCACAACCATTAAGCTCTCCTGAATCTGTATACAAACACACGCTTATATACTATGTGCACCTTCTTGATCGATGATCATCAGCGTATATACATCATTGCATTGCATTTTTAAGAAAACGAAAATAAAGAAAGTTCTAATTAGAGAGAGATAAGAAGTTGGCACCGGGCGGGGATCCGCTGACAGGAGGCCCGGGCTGCGGTTGCTTTGATTTTCTTTGCGGTGGTATTTGCCGTCTTATTTCTTCATGGCAAGTTTAATTGAATTGGATGATACAAAAAAATTAGGGATCGGTATAAAAACCGATGGCAAAAAGAAATGAAATCTACAAAATTCAATTCGGTTTGATTTTAAAAAATTAACAAAAATCATATCAGTTCATATAAAAATATTGACAATTGAAAAAATTACAAAATATAAAGAAATTTATGGTTTGAAACTGTAAAAATTGAACTGAACCAATTTGGATTGGTTCATGCATTTGCAAAAAATGATCGGTTCAGTTTCATTTAGAAACAAACCAAACCGACATATCTATTAAGTTAGGAAAATTGTTATTTATACATGACATTTACAAATAATAGATGTCGTATAGTCCAATATCTGACTTAAGCAACACGTAACAGAAGAGAAACCAACTGGACAATTTCTCATTTTTTCTCATAAATAACTTGACATAATCAATCTAATGTCCTCATTTGAGCTTCATTCTTAAACCAAACACGAAAGATACATAGAGTCCATGCGCATACCATACTAATGTTGGCGTTTTCCGACTTTTAGAAGGAAAAAATAAAGAAAAGACAAGCCATCTACCACAATTATTGCATAATTGTACATCAACGTTGATGTTTCTTCTCAATTTCTTCTTTTCGTTTGCCTTTGCTTACTAGTCCACACTTCTAACCCTTAGCCATTAAGCTCTCTTGAATCTATAATTACCCGTACTCCACTTAATTATATTTAATTATTTCCTTGATCATGATTAAGATCGTGACTATGTGCAATCTCGGGCGGTCGCTCCATTTTGATTGATGCTCTCGTCTTTATCCTTCTATGGAGCTGACCTGCTGCCGGCCAATGCTCGGTGGGCCACTTGGCCCTGCTGGGCTACGACCTTTCTGATTTTATTATAATAATCTGAGATAACTGATCTTTCTCGCCGGTATTATTGACCATCATGTCATGTGTTTTTCTTTTTAATAAATCAGTGAAACTTTGAAATAAGGCGCCATTTTTTTGTTTTTCGCTATTAATCGTGCTCGGTTTTATCGCTATGAACATCCTACCATTTCAAATATTGATCACTCCCAATTATTTGCTAGTTGATGACAAATCAAATTATGAAACAATTTCTGATATAAATATTTTCTTAAAATTAATTAGAATAATTTTTAACTACAACAACAACAACATGTTTGCGCCAATTATAAGTTTATAACAACACGTAACGATTATTGCATAGTTAGCCCATCAAGTTTGACAATTTCCACGTGATCAATGATTCACGAGTCAAGTCTAGGGGGGCTTTAAGGGCACTCGAATCCAGTAAGTATTTCTTTCCTTCGTCCATCTCCCTTTCAAGATTTGGCGTTGTTCAGACCGGCCTTATGTTTGGGTTAGGGTACGACAGCGGCGGAACCACGCATGTATGTTTGAAAAATAAATAAATAAATATTTCAGACCTTTCTTACGGTATACTAAACTTTATGATTTAAATTTAACTATTATAATCTCCATTTTAATGCCTCTTCAATTTTATAAATTTTATGCTATAGCCTAATCAATTTTATAATTCCTCTATTATGACTCCCGTCAAATTAAAATCTTAGTTCCGCCCTCGGTATTTGTTTGGCTTCTCGGGTCGAAAAGATGAATTTGATAGGTTTCTTCACTCCACGATTCAACAACGCATATGTCGCTATGTTTTGACTTTTGGGCTATCTGAAAATGGTTTAAAGCCGGACAGGTCCTATGAACCTGGTTTTCAGTCATGGCCCAAGACTTTTTTATTTTCTTTGATTGTTAATATAATACTAATTAATAAAGAAAGTTGTTGCCTAGTTGCTATCAGAGTTTTGATTGTTTTTGGTGAATTATTACAATGGCTTAGCACCAGTTTTGAGACTGTAGTGGCTGGTAAGCTACTAGAAATAAGCTGTTGACTAAGTAATTTGGTGTTTGATATAGTATATTGTTTTAGTTGTTATAAGATTAAAAAGTAGAATATATGAATTTGTTAAATTTTATTGTGAAAAGACTGTTTTATTACATAATAATAAAAATAAATATGAGTTTAAATTATCTTTTATTTATATATTAAGATTTATTTAAAAATAAAGTATAATTATCTTTTTGTTAAAATATTAATATTATAATAAAAATTTAAAAAAGTTGTGATGACTTGTTTAATAAATTATTTTTAAAAAAGATAAGAAATCAAAACAGGAAAAGTTTATGT
>JASUUG010000811.1:0-65814 GCA_030449905.1 Luvunga scandens
CTCGTTTAGCGGCCATTTTACCGCCAGAGAACGGGTTCCCAAACGGGTGGGCCAACTCGTCCGATTCAGGCAAAACCGGAGAAAGAAGTGGAAGGTAGGTGTGGATCTCAGTTTTTGGTCCAAGAATACGAAGCAACGGCGAGGACGGTGTGCTCACATTTTGGCCAAATGCTCGCCCGCGGCCAAGGCCAAGGCACAGGGCCACGCTCGAGCTCCCTATCCTTGCCCCGGGAGCGTGGCCCAAGTTTGTGTTGTGTGTGCGCGAGAGTGTGCGACGTGCCTTGGTCGCGAGCATGTGCTGCATTTCGAGCAAGGCACGCAGCCAGCCCGCGGCCAAAGCCAAGGTACGCAGCCACACCGCGGCCAAGGCCAAGGCCATCGCACCCAGCCACCCCGTGGCCAAGGCCAAGGCACGCAGCCACCCCGTGGCCAAGGCCAAGGCCATGGCACCCAGCCACCCCGCGGCCAAGGCCTAGGCACGCAGCCACCCCGCAGCCAAGGCCGTGTGCTCTGGCTAACGGATCTTGGCCAACTTTCGCGTTTCCGGGGCGGGGCTGGATTTTGGGGTGATGCATTAGATACGTGCGCCAGTCGAACGTCGGAGAAGACGGGAGTCGATTTCGAGGTCCGAACCTCGTTTTACCTCTGATTTACCGAACGTGAGGGGGTGCGAAAAGGGGACGAAACGTGCCCGCGAATTGGTCCGGTTGTGGTAGAACTGGGCCGGGGCCCCCTCACGGTGCTAGTACTGTTTTCCTCGCAAATAAATGGCAAAAATAATGCGGGAGGCCCTGCGCCCATTTTTCCGCCTGAAAAGGCCAAAATCCGTGAGCTATAGCACACGGATTGCTGCCAAATTTCGCGTTTCGGGGGCGGCGTGGGATTTTTGGCGGGCGTGGTCGGGTTTGGTGGGAGTCGGTGGCGGGAGAAAACGGAATCCAATTCCGAGCTCCGAAACTCGTTTAGCGGCCGTTTTACCGCCAGAGAACGGGTGCCCAAACGGGTGGGCCAACTCGTTGGATTCAGGCAAAACCAGAGAAAGAAGTCGAAGGTAGGTGTGGATCTCAGTTTTTGATCCTAGAATAAGAAGCAACGGCAAGGACCGTGTCCTCACATTTTGGCCAAATGCTCGCCCCCGGCCAAGGCACACGGCCACCCCGCGGCCAAGGCCAAGGCACAGGGCCACGCTCGAGCTCCCTATCCTTGGCCCGGGAGCGCGGCCCAAGTGTGTGTTGTGTGTGCGCGAGAGTGTGCGACGTGCCTTGGTCGCAAGCATGTGCTGCATTTCGAACAAGGCACGCAGCCAGGCCGCGGCCAAGGCCAAGGCACGCAGCCACCCCGTGGCCAAGGCCAAGGCACGCAGCCACCCCGTGGCCAAGGCCAAGGCCTTGGCACCCAGCCACCCCGCAGCCAAGGCCTAGGCAGGCAGCCACCCCGCGGCCAAGGCCAAGGCCATGGCACCCAGCCACCCAGCGGCCAAGGCCTAGGCAGGCAGCCACCCCGCGGCCAAGGCCAAGGCCATGGCACCCAGCCACCCAGCGGCCAAGGCCAAGCCACGAAGCCACCCCGTGGCCAAGGCCAAGGCACGCAGCCACCCCGTGGCCAAGGCCAAGGCCATGGCACCCAGCCACGCCGCTGCCAAGGCCTAGCCACGCAGCCACCCCGCAGCCAAGGCCGTCTGCTGTAGCTCACGGATCTGGGCCAACTTTCGCGTTTCCAGGGCGGGGCGGGATTTTGGGGTGATGCATTAGATACATGCGACAGTCGAACGTCGGAGAAGACGGGAGTCGATTCCGAGGTCCGAACGTCGTTTTACGTCTGATTTAGCGAACGTGCCGGGGTGCGAAAAGGGGACGAAACGTGCCCGCGAATTCGTCTGTTTGGGCACCCGCTAGTACTGTTTTCCTCTCGAAGAAATGGCGAAAATAATGCGGGAGGCCCTGCGCCCATTTTTCCCCCCGAAAAGGCCAAAATCCGTGAGCTATAGCACACGGATTATGGCCAAATTTCGCGTTTCGGGGGCGGCGTGGGATTTTTGGCCGGCGTAGTCGGGTTTGGTGGGAGTCGGTGGCGGCAGAAAAGGGAATCCAATTCTGAGCTCCGAAACTCGTTTTACGGCCATTTTACCGCCAGAGAACGGGTGCCCAAACGGGTGGGCCAACTCGTCCGATTCAGGCAAAACCGGAGAAAGAAGTGGAAGGTAGGTGTGGATCTCAGTTTTTGGTCCAAGAATACGAAGCAACGGCGAGGACCGTGTGCTCACATTTTGGCCAAATGCTCGCCCGCAGCCAAGGCCAAGGCCAAGGCACGCGGCCACCCCGCGGCCAAGGCCAAGGCATAGGGCCACGCTCGAGCTCCCTATCCTTGCCTCGGGAGCGCGGCCCAAGTGTGTGTTCTGTGTGCGCGAGAGTGTACGACGTGCCTTGGTCGCGAGCATGTGCTGCATTTCGAGCAAGGCACGCAGCCAGCCCGCGGCCAAGGTCAAGGCACGCAGCCACCCCGCGGCCAAGGCCAAGGCACGCAGCCCGCACGCGCGCGGCATCTACGTGAATGCATATAGCAGGCGTGGCCCAAGTGTCTGTCCGACTTTGTTTGGGCCGAAATTTTAGGAGGTGACGTATTTCGACCGAAGTTATCTTACGGGACCCAAAAGTTGGGGAAACAGCGCGGAAGCTCCGGACCCCATTTTTCGGGCCAAAATGGCCAAAGACCGTGTGCTGTAGCTCGCGGATCTGGTCCAACTTTCGTGCCGCGGCCAATGCCCAGGTATGATGCAGCCAACGCGCGCTCCCGAGGCAAGGATAGGGAGCTTGAGCGTGGCCCCGTGCCTTGGCCGTGAGCACCCGTTTTGCCCCCCACTCCCGGCATGCCACATGAGGCCAAAAACACCTCTTTTCGTGCTACGAAATATTTTTCTCTTTCTATTTAATAGTATTCCACATTTTTTTCTACCGTCATGGAAAAAATCACACCGTAATTCAATATTTTTTTTTTTTTTCGGGGTGAGAGTCAGCTCAAGGGACTGGTGGTGTCTCTCTTTGGTGGGTCCAAAATTGCTCTAATACCTCGATTGTCGATTGCATATATATCCTAATATGCAGCAGAAAATAATTTTTAAATTAAATGTGAAATATTCAGATATGTTGTTTTTGAAATTAATGTAATAATATTTGAAGAGAATATTCGAAGCTTTAGCTCTCGCTTGAACCCCTGACATGTAGGTCAAAAATGCAAATAAATTTTCAAGCCTACCATTGAGACAACTTAAAATATCAATATACAACTCGCAAATAAAATTTATATTTGGATCTAAGATACAAATTAATTATAAATCAAATAATTAACGATTTCACATCACAATGGGACATTTAAGTTGCTGCTTTCTGTGGTCAAATCCAAATTAAAATGTCTTATTGTTAAAAAAAGTTAGGGTTAAAAAATTCGTGCTACAAAAAATGTGTGAAAACATAAGAGAAACACAAAATTAAGGTTCGGGAAAGCCCCGCAAGCTCCTACGAGAGGCCCTGCGCCCATTTTTCCGCCTGAAAAGGCCAAATTCCGTGAGCTATAGCACACGGATTGTGGCCAAATTTAGTGTTTCGGGGGCGGCGAGGGATTTTTGGCTGGCGTGCTCGGGTTTGGTGGGAGTCGGTGGCGGGAGAAAACAGAATCCAATTCCGAGCTCCGAAACTCGTTTTACGGCCATTTTACCGCCAGAGAATGGGTGCCCAATCGGTTGGGCCAACTCGTCCGATTCAGGCAAAACCGGAGAAAGAAGTGGAAGGTAGGTGTGGATCTCAGTTTTTGGTCCAAGAATACGAAGAAACGGCGAGGACCGTGTGCTCACATTTTGGCCAAATGCTCGCCCGCGGCCAAGGCACGCGGCCACCCCGCGGCCAAGGCCAAGGCATAGGGCCACGCTCGAGCTCCCTATCCTTGCCCCGGGAGCGCGGCCCAAGTTTGTGTTGTGTGTGCACGAGAGTGTGCGACGTGCCTTCATCGGGAGCATGTGCTGCATTTCGAGCAAGGCACGCAGCAAGCCCGCGGTCAAGGCCAAGGCACGCAGCCATCCCGCGGCCAAAGCCAAGGTACGCAGCCACACCCCGGCCAAGGCCAAGGCCATCGCACCCAGCCACCCCGCGGCCAAGGCCTAGGCACGCAGCCACCCCGTGGCCAAGGCCTAGGCACGCAGCCACCCCATGGCCAAGGCCAAGGCCATGGCACCCAGCCACCCCGCGGCCAAGGCCTAGGCACGCAGCCACCCCGCAGCCAAGGCCGTGTGCTGTAGCTAACGGATCTTGGCCAACTTTCGCGTTTCCGGGGTGGGGCTGCATTCTGGGGTGATGCATTAGATACGTGCGACAGTCGAATGTCGGAGAAGACGGGAATCGATTCCGAGGTCCGAACCTCGTTTTACCTCTGATTTACCTAACGTGCGGGGGTGCGAAAAGGGGACGAAACGTGCCCGCGAATTGGTCCGGTTGTGGTAGAACTGGGCCGGGGCCTCCTCACGGTGCTAGTACTGTTTTCCTCGTGAAGAAATGGCAAAAATAATGCGGGAGGCCCTGCGCCCATTTTTCCGCCGGAAAAGGCCAAAATTCGCACACGGACTGCGGCCAAATTTTGCGTTTCTGGGGCGGCGTGGGATTTTTGGCGGGCATGGTCGGGTTTGGTGGGAGTCGGTGGCGGGAGAAAACAGAATGCAATTCCGAGCTCCGAAACTCATTTAACGGCCATTTTACCGCCAGAGAACGGGTTCCCAAACGGGTGGGCCAACTCGTCCGATTCAGGCAAAACCGGAGAAAGAAGTGGAAGATAGGTGTGGATCTCAGTTTTTTGTCCAAGAATACGAAGCAACGGCGAGGACCGCGTGCTCACATTTTGGCCAAATGCTCGCCCGCGGCCAAGGCACGCGGCCACCCCACGGCCAAGGCAAGGCACGCAGCCACCCCGCGGCCAAGGCCTAGGCACGCAGCCACCACGCGGCCAAGGCCTAGGCACGCAGCCACCCCGCAGCCATGGCCTAGGCACGCAGCCACCCCGCAGCCATGGCCTAGGCACGAAGCCACCCCGCGGCCCTGGCCTAGGCACGCAGCCACCCCGAGGCCAAGGCCGTGCGCTGTAGCTAATGGATCTTGGCCAACTTTCGCGTTTCCGGGGCGGTGCGGGATTTTGGGGTGATGCATTAGATACGTGCGACAGTCGAACGTCGGAGAAGACGGGAGTCGATTCCGAGGTCCTAACCTCGTTTTACGGCTGATTTACCGAACGTGCGGGGGTGCGAAAAGTGGACGAAACGTGCCCGCGAATTGGTCCGCTTGTGGAAGAACTGGGCCGGGGGCCTCCTCACGGTGCTAGTACTGTTTTACGCTCGAAGAAATGGCGAAAATAATGCGGGAGGCCCTGCGCCCATTTTTCCGCCCGAAAAGGCCAAAATCTGTGAGCTATAGCACACGGATTGCGGCCAAATTTCGTCTTTCTGGGGCGGCGTGGGATTTTTGGCTGGCGTGGTCGGGTTTGGTGGGAGTCGGTAGCGGGAGAAAATGGAATCCAATTCTGAGCTCTGAAACTCGTTTTACGGCCATCTTACCGGCAGCGAACGGGTGCCCAAACGGGTGGGCCAACTCGTCCGATTCAGACAAAACTGGAGAAAGAAGTGGAAGGTAGGTGTGGATCTCAGTTATTGGTCCAAGAATACGAAGAAACGGCGAGGACCGTGTGCTCACATTTTGGCCAAATGCTCGCCCGCGGCCAAGGCGAAGCCACGCAGCCACCCCTCGGCCAACGCCAAGGCACAGGCCCACGCTCGAGCTCCCTATCCTTGCCTCGGGAGCGCGGCCCGAGTGTTTGTTGTGTGTGCGTGAGAGTGTGCGACCGGCCTTGGTCGCGAACATGTGCTGCATTTCGAGCAAGGCACGGAGCCAGCCCGCGGCCAAGGCCAAGGCCGAGGCACGCAGCCACCCCGTGGCCAAGGGTAAGGCACGCGTCCACCCCGCGGCCAAGGCCATGGCACCCAGCCAGCCCGCGGCCAAGGCCATGGCACCCAGCTGGCCTGCGGCCAAGGCCTAGGCACGCAGCCAGCCCGCGGCCAAGGCCTTGTCACGCAGCCACCCCGAGGCCAAGGCCTTGTCACGCAGCCACCCGGAGGCCAAGGCCAAGGCCATGGCACGCAGCCACCCCACGGCCAAGGCCAAGGCCATGGCACGCAGCCACCCCGCGGCCAAGGCCAAGGCCGTGTGCTGTAGCTCACGGATCTTGGCCAACATTCGCGTTTCCGGGGCGGTGCAGGATTTTGGGGTGATGCATTAGATACGTGCGATGGTCGAACGTCGGAAAAGAGGGGAGTCGATTTCGAGGTCCGAACCTCGTTTTACGGCCGATTCACCGAGGGCCGTAAAACGAGTTTCGGAGCTCGGAATGGCACCCAGCCACCCCGCGGCCAAGGCCTAGGCACGCAGCCACCCCGCTGCCAAGCCCGTGTGCTGTAGCTCACGGATCTTGGCCAACTTTCGCGTTTCCGGGGCGGGGCGGGATTTTGGGTTGATGCATTAGATACGTGCGACAGTCGAACGTCGGAGAAGACGGGAGTCGATTCCGAGGTCCGAACCTCGTTTTACGGCCGATTTACCGAACGTGCGGGGGTGCGAAAAGGGAACGAAACATGCCCGCGAATTGGTCCGGTTGTGGTAGAACTGGGGCGGGGGCCTCCTCACGGTGCTAGTACTGTTTTCCTCTCGAAGAAATGGCGAAAATAATGCGGGAGGTGCTGCGCCCATTTTTCAGCCCGAAAAGGCCAAAATCCGTGAGCTATAGCACACGGATTGCGGCCAAATTTCGTGTTTCGGGGGCGGTGTGGAATTTTTGGCTGGCGTGGTCGGGTTTGGTGGGAGTCGGTAGCGTTAGAAAAAGGAATCCAATTCCGAGCTCCAAAACTCGTTTTACGGCCATTTTACCGCCAGAGAACGGGTTCCCAAATGGGTGGGCCAACTCGTCCGATTCAGGCAAAACCGGAGAAAGAAGTGGAAGGTAGGTGTGGATCTCAGTTTTTGGTCCAAGAATGCGAAGCAACGGCGAGGACCGTGTCCTCACATTTTGGCCAAAAGCTCGCCCGCGGCAAAGGCCAAGGCCAAGGCACGCGGCCACCCCGCGGCCAAGGCCAAGGCACAGGGCCACGCTCGGGCTCCCTATCCATGCCCCGGGAGGGCGGTCCAAGTGTGTGTTGTGTGTGTGCGAGAGTGTGCGACGTGCCTTGGTCGCGAGCATGTGCTGCATTTCGAGCAAGGCACGCAGCCAGCCCGCGGCCAAAGCCAAGGCATGCAGCCACCCCGCGGCCAAGGCCAAGGCCATGGCACCCAGCCACCCCGCGGCCAAGGCCTAGGCACGCAGCCACCCCGCGGCCGAGGCCGTGTGCTGTAGCTCACGGATCTTGGCCAACTTTTGCGTTTCCGGGGCGGGGCGGGATTTTGGTGTTATTCCTTAGATACGTGCGAATCGAACGTCGGAGAAGACGGGAGTCGATTCCGAGGTCTGAACCTCGTTCTACGTCTGATTTACCGAACGTGCGGGGGTGCGAGGACCGTGTGCTAACATTTTGGCCAAATGCTCGCCCGCGGCCAAGGCACGCGGCCACCCCGCGGCCAAGGCCAAGGCACAGGGCTACGCTCGAGCTCCCTATCCTTGCCGCGGGAGCGCGGCCCAAGTTTGTGTTGTGTGTGCGCGAGAGTGTGCGACGTGCCTTGTCGCGAGCATGCGCTGCATTTCGAGCATGGCACGCAGCCAGCCCGCGGCCAAGGCCAAGGCGCGCAGCCACCCCGCGGCCAAGGCCAAGGCCATGGCACCCAGCCACCCCGCGGCCAAGGCCTAGGCACGCAGCCACCCCGCTGCCAAGGCCGTGTGCTGTAGCTCACGGATCTTGGCCAACTTTCGCGTTTCCGGGGCGGGGCGGGATTTTGGGGTGATGCATTAGTTACGTGCGACAGTCGAACGTCGGAGAAGACGGGAGTCGATTCCGAGGTCCGAACCTCGTTTTACGGCCGATTTACCAAACGTGCGGGAATACGAAGCAACGGCGAGGACCGCGTGCTCACATTTTGGCCAAATGCTCGCCCGCGGCCAAGGCACGCGGCCACCCCACGGCCAAGGCAAGGCACGCAGCCACCCCGCGGCCAAGGCCTAGGCACGCAGCCACCACGCGGCCAAGGCCTAGGCACGCAGCCACCCCGCAGCCATGGCCTAGGCACGCAGCCACCCCGCAGCCATGGCCTAGGCACGAAGCCACCCCGCGGCCCTGGCCTAGGCACGCAGCCACCCCGAGGCCAAGGCCGTGCGCTGTAGCTAATGGATCTTGGCCAACTTTCGCGTTTCCGGGGCGGTGCGGGATTTTGGGGTGATGCATTAGATACGTGCGACAGTCGAACGTCGGAGAAGACGGGAGTCGATTCCGAGGTCCGAACCTCGTTTTACGGCCGATTTACCAAACGTGCGGGGGTGCGAAAAGGGAACGAAACATGCCCGCGAATTGGTCCGGTTTTGGTAGAACTGGGCCGGGGGCCTCTTCACGGTGCTAGTACTGTTTTCCTCTCGAAGAAATGGCAAAAATAATGCGGGAGGCGCTGCGCCCATTTTTCCGCCCGAAAAAGCCAAAATCCGTGAGCTATAGCACACGGATTGCGGCCAAATTTCGTGTTTCGGGGGTGGCGTGGAATTTTTGGCTGGCGTGGTCGGGTTTGGTGGGAGTCGGTAGCGGGAGAAAAAGGAATCCAATTCCGAGCTCCGAAACTCGTTTTACGGCCATTTTACCGCCAGAGAACGGGTTCCCAAATGGGTGGGCCAACTCGTCCGATTCAGGCAAAACCGGAGAAAGAAGTGGAAGGTAGGTGTGGATCTCAGTTTTTGGTCCAAGAATGCGAAGCAACGGCGAGGTCCGTGTCCTCACATTTTGGCCAAAAGCTCGCCCGCGGCCAAGGCCAAGGCCAAGGCACGCGGCCACCCCGCGGCCAAGGCCAAGGCACAGGGCCACGCTCGAGCTCCCTATCCATGCCCCGGGAGGGCGGTCCAAGTGTGTGTTGTGTGTGTGCGAGAGTGTGCGACGTGCCTTGTCGCGAGCATGCGCTTCATTTCGAGCATGGCACGCAGCCCGCCCGCGGCCAAGGCCAAGGCGCGCAGCCACCCCGCGGCCAAGGCCAAGGCCATGGCACCCAGCCACCCCGCGGCCAAGGCCTAGGCACGCAGCCACCCCGCTGCCAAGGCCGTGTGCTGTAGCTCACGGATCTTGGCCAACTTTCGCGTTTCCGGGGCGGTGCGGGATTTTGGAGTGATGTATTAGATACGTGCGACAGTAGGGCGTTGGAAAAGAGGGGAGTCGATTTCGAGGTCCGAACCTCGTTTTACGGCCGATTTACCGAGGGTGCGGGGGTGCGAAAAGGGGACGAAACGTGCCCTCGAATTGGTCTGATTGTGGTAGAACTGGGCCGGGGGCCTCCTCACTGCGCAAGTACTGCTTTCCGCTCGAAGAGATGGCAAAAATAATGCCGGAGGCCCTGCGCCCATTTTTCCGCCAGAAAAGGCCAAAATCCGTGAGCTATAGCACACGGATTGTGGCCAAATTTCGCGTTTAGGGGGCGGCGTGGGATTTTGGGCTGGCATCGTCGGGTTTGGTGGGAGTCGGTGCCGGGAGAAAACGAGTTTCGGAGCTCGGAATTGGATTCCATTTTCTCCCGGCACCGACTCCCACCAAACCCGACGACGCCAGCCCAAAATCCCACGCCGCCCCCGAAATGCTAAATTTGGCCACAATCCGTGTGCTATAGCTCACGGATTTTGGCCTTTCCTGGCGGAAAAATGGGCGCAGGGCCTCCCGCATTATTTTTGCCATTTCTTCGAGCGGAAAACAGTACTTGCGCCGCGAGAAATCACCCGGCCCAGTTCTACGACAATCGGACCAATTCGCGGGCATGTTTCGTCCCCTTTTCGCACCCCCGCACCCTCGGTAAATCGGCCGCAAAACGAGGTTCGGACCTCGAAGTCGACTCCCCTCTTTTCCAACGCCCTACTGTCGCACGTATCTAATGCATCACTCCAAAATCCCGCACCGCCCCGGAAACGCGAAAGTTGGCCAAGATCCGTGAGCTACAGCACACGGCCTTGGCCTTGGCCGAGGGGTGGCTGCGTGCCATGGCCTTGGCCTTGGCCTCGTGGTGGCTGCGTGCCAAGGCCTTGGCCGCGGGCTGGCTGCGTTCCTAGGCCTTGGCCGCGGGCTGGCTGGGTGCCATGGCCTTGGCCGCGAGCTGGCAGGGTGCCATGGCCTTGGCCGTGGGTGGACGTGTGCCTCGGCCTTGGCCTTGGCCACCGGGTGGCTGTGTGCCAAGGCCTTGGCCGCGGGGTGGCTGCGTGACTAGGCCTTGGCCGCGGGCTGGCTGGGTGCCATGGCCTTGGCCGCGGGGTGGACGCGTGCCTAGGCCATGGCCACGGGGTGGCTGCCTTGGCCACGGGGTGGCTGCGTGCCTTGGCCGCGGGCTGGCTCCGTGCCTTGCTCGAAATACAGCACATGCTCGCGACCAAGGCAGGTCGCACACTGTCATGCACACACAACACACACTCGGGCCGCGCTCCAGAGGCATGGATAGGGAGCTCGAGCGTGGCCCTGTGCCTTGGCGTTGGCCACGGGGTGGCTGCGTGGCCTGTCCTTGGCCGCGGGCGAGCATTTGGCCAAAATGTGAGCACACCTACCTTCCACTTCTTTCTCCGGTTTTGCCTGAATCGGACGAGTTGGCACACCCGTTTGGGCACCCGTTCGCTGCCGGTAAGATGGCCGTAAAACGAGTTTCGGAGCACGGAATTGGATTCCGTTTTCTCCTGCCACCGACTCCCACCAAACCCGACGACGCCAGCCAAAAATCCCACGCCACCCCCGAAACGCGAAATTTGGCCACAATCCGTGTGCTATGGCTCACGGATTTTGGCCTTTTCTGGCGGAAAAATTGGCGCAGGGCTTCCCGCATTATTTTTGCCATTTCTTCGAGCGGAAACCAGTGCTTGCGCCGTGAGGAGGCCCCCGGCCCAGTTCTACCACAATCGGACCAATTCGAGGGCACGTTTCGTCCCCTTTTCGCACCCCCGCACCCTCGGTAAATCGGCCGTAAAACGAGGTTCGGACCTCGAAATCGACTCCCCTCTTTTCCAATGCTCGACTGTCGCACGTATCTAATGCATCACCCCAAAATCCCGCACCACCCCGGAAACGCGAAAGTTAGCCAAGATCCGTCAGCTACAGCACACGGCCTTGGCCTTGGCCGCGGGGTGGCTGCGTGCCATGGCCATGGGCTTGGCCGCGGGGTGGCTGCGTGCCATGGCATTGGCCTTGGCCTCGGGGTGGCTGCGTGCCAAGGCCTTGGCCGCGGGCTGGCTGGGTGCCTAGGCCTTGGCCACAGCGTGGCTGCGTGCCTCGGCCTTGGCCTTGGCCGCGGGCTGGGTCCGTGCCTTGCTCGAAATGCAGCACATGCTCGCGACCAAGGCAGGTCGTACACTCTCACGCACACACAACACACACTCCGGCCGCGCTCCCGAGGCAAGGATAGGGAGCTCGAGCATGGCCCTGTGCCTTGGCGTTGGCCGCGGGCGTGCATTTGGCCAAAATGTGAGCACACGGTCCTTGCCGTTTCTTCGTATTCTTGGACCACAAACTGAGATCCACACCTACCTTCCACTTCTTTCTCCGGTTTTGCCTGAATCCGACGAGTTGGCCCACCCGTTTGGGCACCCGTTCGCTGCCGGTAAGATGGCCGTAAAACGAGTTTCGGAGCTCGGAATTGGATTCCGTTTTCTCCCGCCACCGACTCCCACCAAACCCGATGACGCCAGCCCAAAATCCCACGCCGCCCCCGAAACGCGAAATTTGGCCACAATCCGTGTGCTATAGCTCACGGATTTTGGCCTTTTCTCGCGGAAAAATGGGCGCAGGGCCTCCCGCATTACTTTTGCCATTTCTTCGAGCGGAAAACAGTCCTTGCGCCGTGAGGAGGCCCCCGGCCCAGTTCTACCACAATCGGACCAATTCGAGGGCATGTTTCGTCCCCTTTTCGCACCCCCGCACCCTCGGTAAATCGTCCGTAAAACGACGTTCGGACCTCGAAATCGACTCCCCTCTTTTCCGACGTTCTACTATCGCACGTATCTAATGCATCACCCCAAAATCCGGCACCGCCCCGGAAACGCGAAAGTTGGTCAAGATCCGTGAGCGACAGCACACGGCCTTGGCCTTGGCCGCGGGGTGGCTGCGTGCCTAGGCCTTGGCCGCGGGGTGGCTGGGTGCCATGGCCTTCGCCTTGGCCACCGGGTGGCTGTGTGCCAAGGCCTTGGCCGCAGGGTGGCTGCGTGCCTAGGCCTTGGCCGCGGGCTGGCTGGGTTCCATGGCCTTGGCCGCGGGGTGGACGCGTGCCTCGGCCTTGGCCTTGGCCGCGGGCTGGCTACGTGGCTTTTTCAAAATGCAACATATGCTCGCGACCAAGGCAGGTCGCACACTCTCACGCACACACAACACGCACTCCGGCCGCGCTCCCGAGGAAAGGATAGGGAGCTCGAGCGTGGCCCTGTGCCTTCGCGTTAGCCGCGGGGGGGCTGCTTGGCTTGGCCTTGGCTGCGGCCGAGCATTTGGCCAAAATGTGAGCACACGGTCCTCGCCGTTTCTTCGTATTCTTGGACCAAAAACTGAGATCCACACCTACCTTCCACTTCTTTCTCCGGTTTTTCCTGAATCGGATGAGTGGGCCCACCCGTTTGGGCACCCGTTCGCTGCCGGTAAGATGGCCGTAAAATGATTTTCGGAGCACGGAATTGGATTCCGTTTTCTCCCGCCACCGACTCCCACCAAACCTGACCACGCCAGCCCAAAATCCCACGCCGCCTCCGAAACGCGAAATTTGGCGACAATCCGTGTGCTATAGCTCACGGATTTTGGCTTTTTCCGGGGGAAAAATGGTCGCAGGGCCTCCCGCATTATTTTCACCATTTCTTCGAGCGGAAAACAGTACTTGCGCCGTGAGTAGGCCCCCGTCCATGTTCTACCACAATCGGACCAATTCAAGGGCACGTTTCGTCCCCTTTTCGCACCCCCACACCCTTGGTAAATCGGCCTTAAAACGAGGTTCGGACCTCGAAATCGACTCCCCTCTTTTCCGACGTTCGACTGTCGCACGTATCTAATGCATCACCCCAAAATCTGGCACCGCCCCGGAAACGCGAAAGTTGACAAGATCCGTGAGCGACAGCACACGGCCTTGGCCTTGGCCGCGGGGTGGCTGCGGGCCATGGCCTCGGGGTGGCTGCGTGCCATGGCCTTGCCCTTGGCCACCGGGTGGCTGTGTGCCAAGGCCTTGGCCGCGGGCTGGCTGGTTGCCATGGCCTTGGCCGCGGGCTGGCTGGTTGCCATGGCCTTGGCCGTGGGCTGGCTGGGTGCCATGACTTGGCCGCGGGGTGGACGCGTGCCTTGGCCTTGGCTTCGGGGTGGCTGCGTGCCAAGGCCTTGGCCGCGGGCTGGCTGCGTGCCTAGCCCTTGGCCGCGGGCTGGCTGGGTGCCATGGCCTTGGCTGAGGGGTGGACGCGTGCCTTGGCCTTGGCCTTGGGCTGGCTCCGTGCCTTGCTCGAAATGCAGCACATGCTCGCGACCAAGGCAGGTCGCACACTCTCACGAACACACAACACACACTCGGGCCGCGCTCCCGAGGCAAGGATTGGGAGCTCGAGCGTGGCCCTGTGCCTTGGCGTTGGCCGCGGGGTGGCTACGTGGCTTGGCCTTGGCCGCGGGCTACCATTTGGCCAAAATGTGAGCACACGGTCCTCGCCGTTTCTTCGTATTCTTGGGCCAAAAACTGAGATCCACACCTACCTTCCACTTCTTTCTCCGGTTTTGCCTGAATCGGACGAGTTGGCCCACCCGTTTGGGCACCCGTTCGCTGCCGGTAAGATGGCCGTAAAACGAGTTTCGGAGCTCGGAATTGGATTCCGTTTTCTCCCGCCACCGACTCCCACCAAACCCGACGACGCCAGTCCAAAATCCACGCCGCCCCCGAAATGCGAAATTTGGTAACAATCCGTGTGCTATAGCTCACGGATTTTGGCCTTTTCTGGCGGAAAAATGGGCGCAGGGCCTCCCGCATTATTTTTGCCAATGCTTCGAGGGCACGTTTCGTCCCCTTTTCGCACCCCCGCACCCTCGGTAAATCGGCCGTAAAATGAGGTTCGGACCTCGAAATCGACTCCCCTCTTTTCCGACGTACGACTGTCGCACGTATCTAATGCATCAGTCAAAAATCCCGCACCGCCCCGGAAACGCGAAAGTTGGCCAAGATCCGTGAGCTACAGCACACGGCCTTGGCCTTGGCCGCGGGGTGGCTGCGTGCCATGGCCTTGGCCTTGGCCTTGGGGTGGCTGCGTGCCAAAGCCTTGGCCGCGGGCTGGCTGCGTGCCTAGGCCATGGCCGCGGGCTGGCTGGGTGCCATGGCCTTGGCCGCGGGCTGGCTGGGTGCCATTGCCTTGGCTGCGGCCTGGCTGGGTGCCATGGCTTTGGCCGCGGCCTGGCTGGGTGCCATGGCCTTGGCCGCGGAGTGGACGTGTGCCTTGGCCTTGGCCACGGGGTGGCTGCATGCCTCGGCCTTGGCCTTGGCCGCGGGCTGGCTCCGTGCCTTGCTTGAAATGCAGCACATGCTCGCGACCAAGGCAGGTCGCACACTCTCACGCACACACAATACACACACGGGCCGCGCTCCCGAGGCAAGGATAGGGAGCTCAAGCGTGGCCCTGTGCCTTGGCGTTGGCCGCGGGGTGGCTGCGTGGCTTGGCCTTGGCCGCGGGTGAGCATTTTGCCAAAATGTGAGCACACGGTCCTCGCCGTTTCTTCATATTCTTGGACCAAAAACTGAGATCCACACCTACCTTCCACTTCTTTCTACGGTTTTGCCTGAATCGGACGAGTTGGCCCACCCGTTTGGGCACCCGTTCGCTGCCGGTAAGATGGCCGTAAAACGAGTTTCGTAGCTCGGAATTGGATTCCGTTTTCTCCCGCCACCGACTCCCACCAAACCCGACGACGCCAGTCCAAAATCCACGCCGCCCCCGAAATGCGAAATTTGGCAACAATCCGTGTGCTATAGCTCACGGATTTTGGCCTTTTCTGGCGAAAAAATGGGCGCAGGGCCTCCCGCATTATTTTTGCCATTTCTTCGAGCGGCAAACAGTACTTGCGCCGTGAGGAGGCCCCCGGCCCAGTGCTACCACAACCAGACCAATTCGATGGCACGTTTCGTCCCCATTTCGCACCCCCGCACCCTCGGTAAATCGGCCGTAAAACGAGGTTCGGACCTCGAAATCGACTCCCCTCTTTTCCGACGTTCGACTGTCGTACGTATCTAATGCATCACCCCAAAATCCCGCACCACCCCGGAAACGCGAAAGTTGGCCAAGATCCGTGAGCGACAGCACACGGCCTTGGCCTTGGCCGCGGGGTGGCTGCGTGCCATGGCCTTGGCCTTGGCCGCGGGGTGGCTGCGTGCCATGGCCTTGGCCTTGGCCGCGGGGTGGCTGCGTGCCTCGGCCTTGGCCTTGGCCGTGGTCTGGCTCCGTGCCTTGCTCGAAATGCAGCACATGATCGCGACCAAGGCAGGTCACACACTCTCACGCACACGGAACACACACTTCGGCCGCGCTCCAGAGCCAAGGATAGGGAGCTCGAGCGTGGCCCTGTGCCTTGGCGTTGGCCACGGGGTGGTTGCGTGCCATGGCCTTGGCCTTGGCCTCGGGGTGGCTGCATGCCTCGGCCTTGGCCTTGGCCGCGGGCTGGCTCCGTGCCTTGCTCGAAATGCAGCACATGCTCGCGACCAAGGCAGGTCGCACACTCTCACGCACACACAACACACACTCGGGCCGCTGCATGGCTTGGCGTTGGCCGCGGGGTGGCTGCATGGCTTGGCATTGGCCGCTGGCTGGCTGGGTGCCATGGCCTTGGCCGCGGGGTGGACGCGTGCCTAGGCCTTGGCCACGGGGTGGCTGCGTGCCTCGGCCTTGGCCTTGGCCGCGGGCTGGCTACGTGCCTTTCTCGAAATGCAGCATATGCTCGCGACCAAGGCAGGTCGCACACTCTCACGCACACACAACACACTCTCGGGCCGCGCTCCCGAGGCAAGGATAGGGAGCTCGAGCGTGGCCCTGTGCCTTGGCGTTGGCCGCGGGGTGGCTGCGTGGCTTGGCCTTGGCCGCGGACGAGCATTTGGCCAAAATGTGAGCACACGGTCCTCGCCGTTTCTTCGTATTTTTGGACCAAAAACTGAGATCCACACCTACCTTCCACTTCTTTCTCCGGTTTTGCCTGAATCGGACGAGTTGGCCCACCCGTTTGGTCACCCGTTCGCTGCCGGTAAGATGGCCGTAAAACGAGTTTCGGAGCTCGGAATTGGGGTCCGTTTTCTCCCGCCACCGACTCCCACCAAACCCGACGTCGCCAGCCCAAAATCCCATGCCGCCCCCGAAACGCGAAATTTGGCCACAATCCGTGTGCTATAGCTCACGGATTTTGGCCTTTTCCGGGGCAAAAATGGGCGCGGGGCCTCCCACAGTATTTTCGGCATTTCTTCGAGCGGAAAACAGTCCTTGCGCCGTGAGGAGGCCCCCGGCCCAGTTCTACCACAATCGGAGCAATTCGTGGGCACGTTTCGTCCCCTTTTCGCACCCCCGTACCCTCGGTAAATCGGCCGTAAAATGAGGTTCGGACCTCGAAATCGACTCCCCTCTTTTCCAACGCTCGACTGTCGTACGTATCTAATGCATCACCCCAAAATCCCGCACCGCCCCGGAAACGCGAAAGTTGGCCAAGATCCGTGAGCTACAGCACACGGCCTTGGCCTTGGCCGCGGGGTGGCTGCGTGCCATGGCCTTGGCCTTGACCGCGGGGTCGCAGCTTGCCATGGCCTTGGCCTTGGCCTTGGGGTGGCTGCGTGCCAAGGCCTTGGCCGCGGGCTGGCTGGCTGCCATGGCCTTGGCCGCAGGCTGGCTGGATGCCATGGCCTTGGCCGCGGGGTGGACACGTGCCTTGGCCTTGGCCGCGGGGTGGCTCCGTGCCTTGCTCAAAATGCAGCACATGCTCGCGACCAAGGCAGGTCGCACACTCTCACGCACACACAACACACACTCCGGCCGCGCCCCCGAGGCAAGGAGAGGGAGCTCGAGCCTGGCCCTGTTCCTTGGCGTTGGCCGTGGGGTGGCTGCGTGGCTTGGTCTTGGCCGCGGGCGAGCATTTGGCCAAAATGTGAGCACACGGTCCTCGCCGTTTCTTCGTATTCTTGGGCCAAAAACTGAGATCCACACCTACCTTCCACTTCTTTCTCCGGTTTTGCCTGAATCGGACGAGTTGGCCCACCCGTTTGGGCACCCGTTCGCTGCCGGTAAGATGGCCGTAAAACGAGTTTCGGAGCTCGGAATTGGATTCGGTTTTCTCCCGCCGCCGACTCCCACCAAACCCGACGACGCCAGCCCAAAATCCCACGCCGCCCCCGAAACGCGAAATTTGGCTACAATCCGTGTGCTATAGCTCACGGATTTTGGCCTTTTCTGGCGGAAAAATGGGCGCAGGGCCTTCCGCATTATTTTTGCCATTTCTTCGAGCGAAAAGCAGTACTTGCGCCGTGAGGAGGCCCCCGGCCCAGTTCTACCACAATCGGACCAATTCGAGGGCACGTTTCATCCCCTTTTCGCACCACCGCACCCTCGGTAAATTGGCCGTAAAACAAGGTTCGGACCTCCAAATCGACTCCCCTCTTTTCCGACGTTCGACTGTCGCACGTATCTAATGCATCACCCCAAAATCCCGCACCGCCCCGGAAACGCGAAAGTTGGCCAAGATCCGTGAGCGACAGCGCACGGCCTTGGCCTTGGCCGCGGGGTGGCTGCGTGCCATGGCCTTGGCCTTGGCCGCGGGGTGGCTGCGTGCCATGGCCTTGGCCTTGGCCTCGGGGTGGCTTCGTGGCAAGGCCTTGGCCGCGGGGTGGCTGGGTGCCATGGCCTTGGCCTTGGCCACCGGGTGACTGTGTGCCAAGGCCTTGGCCGTGGGGTGGCTGCGTGCCTAGGCCTTGGCCGCGGGCTGGCTGGGTGCCATGGCCTTGGCCGCGGGGTGGACGCGTGCCTAGGCCTTGGCCACGGGGTGGCTGCGTGCCTCGGCCTTGGCCTTGGGCGCTGGCTGGGTACGTGCCTTTCTCGAAATGCAGCATATGCTCGCGACCAAGGCAGGTCGCACACTCTCACGCACACACAACACACACTACGGCCGCGCTCCCGAGGGAAGGATAGGGAGCTCGAGCGTGGCCCTGTGCCTTGGCGTTGGCCGCGGGGTGGCTGCATAGCTTGGACTTGGCCGCGGGCGAGCATTTGGCCAAAATGTGAGCACACATTCCTCGCCGTTTCTTCGTATTCCTGGACCAAAAACTGAGATCCACACCTAACTTCCACTTCTTTCTCCGGTTTTGCCTGAATTGGACGAGTGGGCCCACCCGTTTGGGCACCCGTTCGCTGCCGGTAAGATGGCCGTAAAACTAGTTTCGGAGCTCGGAATTGGATTCCGTTTTCTCCCACCACCGACGCCCACCAAACCCAACCACGCCAGCCCAAAATCCCACGCCGCCCCCGAAACGCGAATTTTGGCCACAATCCGTGTGCTATAGCTCACGGATTTTGGCCTTTTCCGGGGCAAAAATGGGCGCAGGGCCTCCCGCATTATTTTCACCATTTCTTCGAGCGGAAAACAGTGCTTGCGCTGTGAGGAGGCCCCCGCCCCAGTTCTACCACAATCGGACCAATTCGCGGGCACGTTTCGTCCCCTTTTCGCACCCCCGCACCCTCGGTAAATCGGCTGTAAAATGAGGTTCGGACCTCGAAATCGACTCCCCTCTTTTCCAATGCTCGACTGTCGCACGTATCTAATGCATCACCCCAAAATCCCGCACCGCCCCGTAAACGCGAAAGTTGGCCAAGATCCGTGAGCTACAGCACATGGCCTTGGCCTTGGCCGCGGGGTGGCTGCGTGCCATGGCCTTGGCCTTGGCCGCGGGGTGGCTGCGTGCCATGGCCTTGTCCTTGGCCGCGGGGTGGCTGCGTGGCTTGGCCTTGGCCGCGGACGAGCATTTGGCCAAAATGTGAGCACACGGTCCTCGCCGTTTCTTCGTATTTTTGGACCAAAAACTGAGATCCACACCTACCTTCCACTTCTTTCTCCGGTTTTGCCTGAATCGAACGAGTTGGCCCACCCGTTTGCTCACCCGTTCGCTGCCGGTAAGATGGCCGTAAAACGAGTTTCGGAGCTCGGAATTGGGGTCCGTTTTCTCCCGCCACCGACTCCCACCAAACCCGACGTCGCCAGCCCAAAATCCCACGCCGCCCCCAAAACGCGAAATTTGGCAACAATCCGTGTGCTACAGCTCACGGATTTTGGCCTTTTCTGGCGGAAAATTGGGCGCAGGGCCTCCCGCATTATTTTTGCCATTTCTTCGAGCGGAAACCAGTACTTACGCCGTGAGGAGGCTCCCGGCCCAGTTATCCCACAATCGGACCAATTCGCGGGCATGTTACGTCCCCTTTTCGAACCCCCGCACCCTCGGTAAATCGGCCGTAAAACGAGGTTCGGACCTCGAAATCGACTCTCGACTGTCGCATGTATCTAATGCATCACCCCAAAATCCCGCACCGCCCCGGAGACGCGAAAGTTGGCCAAGATCCATGAGCTACAGCACACGGCATTGGCCTTGGCCGCGGTGTGGCTGCGTGCCATGATCATGGCCTTGGCCGCGGGGTGGCTGCGTGCCATGGTCTTGGCCTTGGCCTAGGGGTGGCTGCGTGCCAAGGCCTTGGCCGCGGGCTGGCTGCGTGCCTAGGCCTTGGCCGCGGGCTGGCTGGGTGCCATGGCCTTGGGCGCGGGGTGGACGTGTTCCTTGGCCTTGGCCACGGGGTGGCTGTGTGCCTCGGCCTTGGCCTTGGCCGCGGGCTGGCTCCGTGCCTTGCTCGAAATGCAGCACATGCTCGCGACCAAGACAGGTCGCACACTCTCACGCACACACAACGGACACTCCGGCCGCGCTCCCGAGGCAAGGATAGGGAGCTCGAGCGTGGCCCTGTGCCTTGGCGTTGGCCACGGGGTAGCTGCGTGGCTTGGCCTTGGCCGCGGGCGAGCATATGGCCAAAATCTGAGCACACGGTCCTTGCCGTTTCTTTGTATTCTTGGACCAAAAACTGAGATCCACACCTACCTTCCACTTCTTTTCCCGGTTTTGCCTGAATTGGACGAGTTGGCCAACCCGTTTGGGCACCCGTTCGCTGCCGGTAAGAAGGCCATAAAACGAGTTTCGGAGCTCGGAATTGGATTCCGTTTTCTCCCGCCACCGACTCCCACCAAACCCGAAGACGCCAGCCAAAAATCCCATGCCGCCCCCGAAACGCGAAATTTGGCCGCAGTCCCTGTACTATAGCTCACGGATTTTGGCCTTTTCTGGCGGAAAAATGGGCGCAGGGCCTCCCGCATTATTTTTGCCATTTCTTCGAGCGGAAAGCAGTACTTGCGCCGTGAGTACGCCCCCGGCCCAGTTCTACCACAATCGGACCAATTCGAGGGTACGCTTCGTCCCCATTTCGGACCCCCGCACCCTCGGTAAATCGGCCGTAAAATGAGGTTTGGACCTCGAAATCGACTCCCCTATTTTCCAACGTTCGACTGTCGCACGTATCTAATGCATCACCCCAAAATCCCGCACCGCCCCGGAAACACGAAAGTTGGCCAAGATCCGTGAACGACAGCACACGGCCTTGGCCGCGGGGTGGCTACGGGCCATGGCCTTGGCCTTGGCCTCGTGGTGGCTTCGTGCCATGGCGTTGGCCGCGGGGTGGACGCATGCCTTGGCCTTGGCCGCGGGCTGGCTGGGTGCCATGGCCTTGGCCGCGGGGTGGACGTGTTCCTTGGCCTTGGCCACGGGGTGGCTGTGTGCCTCGGCCTTGGCCTTGGCCGCGGGCTGGCTCCGTGCCTTGCTTGAAATGCAGCACATGCTCGCGACCAAGGCAGGTCGCACACTCTCACGCACACACAACACACACTCGGACCGGGCTCCCGAGGCAAGGATAGGGAGCTCGAGCGTGGCCCTGTGCCTTGGTGTTGGCCGCGGGGTGGCTGCGGGGCTTCGCCTTGGCCGCGGGCGAGCATTTGGCCAAAATGTGAGCACACGGTCCTCGCCGTTTCTTCGTATTCTTGGACCAAAAACTGAGATCCACACCTACCTTCCACTTCTTTCTCCGGTTTTGCCTGAATCGGACGAGTTGGCCCACCCGTTCGCTGCCGGTAAGATGGCAGTAAAACGTGTTTCGGAGCTCGGAATTGGATTCCGTTTTCTCCCGCAACCGACTCTGACTAAACCCGACGACGCCAGCCCAAAATCCCACGCCGCCCCCGAAACGTGAAATTTGGCCACAATCCGTGTGCTATAGCTCACGGATTTTGGCCTTTTCTGGCGGAAAAATGGGCGCAGGGCCTCCCGCATTATTTTTGCCATTTCTTCGATCGGAAAGCAGTACTTGCGCCGTGAGGAGGTCCCCGGCCCAGTTCTACCACAATCGGACCAATTCGAGGGCACGTTTCGTCCCCTTTTCGTACCCCCGCACCCTCGGTAAATCGGCCGTAAAACGCGGTTCGGACCTCGAAATCGAATCCCCTCTTTTCCGACGTTCGACTGTCGCACGTATCTAATGCATCACCCCAAAATCCCGCACTGCCCCGGAAACGCGAAAGCTGGCCAAGATCCGTGAGTGACAGCACACGGCCTTGGCCTTGGCCGCGGGGTGGCTGCGTGCCTAGGCCGCGGGGTGGCTGGGTGCCATGGCCTTGGCCGCGGGCTGGCTCCATGCCTTGCTCGAAATGCAGCACATGCTCGCGACCAAGGCAGGTCGCACACTCTCACGCACACACAACACACACTCCGGCCGCGCTCCCGAGGCAAGGATAGGGAGCTCGAGCGTGGCCCTGTGCCTTGGCGTTGGCCGCGGGGTGGCTGCGTGGCTTGGCCTTGGCCGCGGGTGAGGATTTGGCCAAAATGTGAGCACACGGCCCTCGCCGTTTCTTCGTATTCTTGGACCAAAAACTGAGATCCACACCTACCTTCCACTTCTTCTCCGGTTTTGCCTGAATCGGACGAGTGGGCCCACCCGTTTGGGCACCCGTTCGCTGCCGGTAAGATGGCCGTAAAACTAGTTTCGGAGCTGGGAATTGGATTCTGTTTTCTCCCGCCACCGACTCCCACCAAACCCGACCACGCCAGCCCAAAATCCCACGCCACCCCTGAAACGCGAAATTTGGCCACAATCCGTGTGCTATAGCTCACGGATTTTGGCCTTTTCCGCGGGAAAAATGGGCGCAGGGCCTCGCGGGCACGTTTCGTACCCTTTTCGCACCCCCGCACCCTCAGTAAAACGGCCGTAAAACGAGGTTCGGACCTCGAAATCTACTCCTCTCTTTGCCAACGCTCAACTGTCGCAAGTAACTAATGCATCACCCCAAAATCCCGCACCGCCCCGGAAACGGGAAAGTTGGCCAAGATCCGTGAGCTACAGCACACGGCCTTGGCCTTGGCCGAGGGGTGGCTGCGTGCCATGGCCTTGGCCTTGGCCGCGGGCTGGCTGCGTGCCTCGGCCTTGGCCTTGGGCTCGGGCTGGCTCCGTGCCTTGCTCGAAATGCAGCACATGCTCGCGACCAAGGCAGGTTGCACACTCTCACGCACACACAACACACACTCCGGCCGCGCTCCTGAGGCAAGGATAGGGAGCTCGAGCATGGCCCTGTGCCTTGGCGTTGGCCGCGGGGTGGCTGCGTGGCTTGGCCTTGGCCGCGGGCGAGCATTTGGCCAAAATGTGAGCACACGGTCCTCCCCGTTTCTTCGTATTCTTGGACCAAAAACTGAGATCCACACCTACCTTCCACTTCTTTCTCCGGTTTTGCCTGAATCGGACGAGTGGGCCCACCCGTTTGGGCACCCGTTCGCTGCCGGTAAGATGGCCGTAAAACGAGTTTCGGAGCTCGGAATTGGATTCCGTTTTGTCCCGCCACCGACTCCCACCAAACCCAACGATGCCAGCCAAAAATCCCACGACCCCCCCGAAACACGAAATTTGGCCACAATCCGTGTGCTATAGCTCACGGATTTTTGCCTTTTCTGGCAGAAAAATGGGCGCAGAGCCTCCCGCATTATTTTCGCCATTTCTTCGAGCGGAAAGCAGTACTTGCGCCGTGAGGAGGCCCCCGGCCCAGTTCTACCACAATCGGACCAATTCGAGGGCACGTTTCGTCCCCTTTTCGCACCCCCGCACCCTCGGTAAATCGGCTGTAAAACAAGGTTCGGACGTCGAAATCGACTCCCCTCTTTTCCGAAGTTCGACTGTTGCACGTATCTAATGCATCACCCCAAAATCCCGCACCGCCCAGGAAATGCGAAAGTTGGCCAAGATCCGTGAGCGACAGCACACGGCCTTGGCCTTGCCCGCGGGGTGGCTGCGGGCCATGGCCTTGGCCTTGGCCTCGGGGTGGCTGCGTGCCATGGCCTTGGCCTTGGCCACCGGGTGGCTGTGTGCCAAGGCCTTGGCCGCGGGCTGGCTGGGTGCCATGGCCTTGGCCGCTGGCTGGCTGGGAGCCATGGCCTTGGCCGCGGTGTGGACGCGTGCCTTGGCCTTGGCCACGGGGTGGCTGCGTGCCTCGGCCTTGGCCTTGGCAGCGGGCTGGCTCCGTGCCTTGCTCGAAATGCAGCACATGCTCGCGACCAAGGCAGGTCGCACACTCTCACGTACACACAACACACACTCCGGCCGCGCTCCCGAGGCAAGGATAGGGAGCTCGCGCGTGGCCCAGTGCCTTGGCGTTGGCCGCGTGGTGGCTCCGTGGCTTGGCCATGGCCACGGGCGAGCATTTGGCCAAAATGTGAGCACACGGTCCTCGCCGTTTCTTCGTATTCTTGGACCAAAAACTGAGATCCACACCTACCTTCCACTTCTTTCTCCGGTTTTGCCTGAATCGGACGAGTTGGCCCACCCGTTTGGGCACCCGTTCGCTGCCGGTAAGATGGCCGTAAAACGAATTTCGGAACTCGGAATTGGATTCCGTTTCCTCCCGCCACCGACTCCCACCAAACACGACGACGCCAGCCCAAAATCCCACGCCGGCCCCGAAACGCGAAATTTGGCCACAATCCGTGTGCTATAGCTCACTGATTTTGGCCTTTTCTGGCGGAAAAAAGGGCGCAGGGCCTCCCGCATTATTTTTGCCATTTCTTCGAGCGGAAAGCAGTACTTGCACCGTGAGGAGGCCCCCGGCCCAGTTCTACCACAATCGGAGCAATTCGAGGGCACGTTTCATCCCCTTTTCGTACCCCCGCTCCCTCGGTAAATCGGCCGTAAAACGAGGTTCAGACCTCGAAATCGACTCCCCTCTTTTCCAACGCTCGACTGTCGCACGTATCTAATGCATCGCCCCAAAATCCAGCACCGCCCCGGAAACGCGAAAGTTGGCCAAGATCCGTGAGCTACAGCACACGGCCTTGGCCTTCGCCGCGGGCTGGCTGCTTGCCATGGCCTTGGCCTTGGCCGCGGGGTGGCTGCGTGCCATGGCCTTGGCCTTGGCCTCGGGGTGGCTGCGTACCACGGCCTTGGCCGCAGGCTGGCTGCGTGCCTAGGCCTTGGCCGCGGGCTGGCTGGGTGCCATGGCCTTGGCCGCGGGGTGGCTGGGTGCCATGGCCCTGGCCGCGGGGTGGACGCGTGCCTAGTCCTTGGCCACGGGGTGGCTGCGTGCCTCGGGCTTGGTGTTGGCCGCGGGCTGGCTACGTGCCTTTCTCGAAATGCAGCATATGCTCGCGACCAAGGCAGGTCGCGGGGTGCTGTAGCTCACGGATCTTGGCCAACGTTCGCGTTTCCGGGGCGGTGCGGGATTTTGGGGTGATGCCTTAGATACGTGCGACAGTCGAGCATTGGAAAAGAGTGGTGTCGATTTCGAGGTCCGAGGCTCGTTTTACGGCCGATTTACCGAGGGTGCGGGGGTGCGAAAAGTGGACGAAACGTGCCCGCGAATTGGTCCGATTGTGGTAGAACTGGTCCGGTCCTCCTCACGGCGCAAGTACTGTTTTCCGCTCGAAGAAATGGCAAAAATAATGCGGGAGGCCCTGTGCCCATTTTTCCTCGGAAAAGGCCAAAATCCGTGAGCTATTATAGCACACGGATTGTGGCCAAATTTCGCGTTTCGGGGGCGGCATGGGATTTTGGGCTGGCGTGGTCGAGTTTGGTGGGAGTCGGCGGCGGAAGAAAACGGAATCCAATTCCGAGCTCCGAAACGCGTTTTACGACCATCTTACCGGCAGCGAACGGGTGCCCAAACGGGTGGGCCCACTCGTCCGATTCAGGCAAAACCGGAGAAAGAAGTGGAAGGTAGGTGTGGATCTCAGTTTTTGGTCCAAGAATACGAAGAAACGGCGAGGACCGTGTGCTCACATATTGGCCAAATGTTCGCCCGCGGCCAAGGCCAAGCCATGCAGCCACCCCGCGGCCAACGCCAAGGCACAGGGCCACGCTCGAGCTCCCTATCCTTGCCTCGGGAGCGCGGCCGGAGTGTGTGTTGTGTGTGCGTGAGAGTGTGCGACCTGCCTTGGTCGCGAGCATATGCTGCATTTCGAGAAAGGCACGTAGCCAGCCCGCGGCCAAGGCCATGGCTGAGGCACGCAGCCACCCCGTGGCCAAGGCCTAGGCATACGTCCAGCCCGCGGCCAAGGCCAAGGCCGAGGCACGCAGCCACCCCGTGGCCAAGGCCTAGGCACGCGTCCACCCCGCAGCGAAGGCCATGGCACCCAGCCAGCCCGCGGCCAAGGCCTAGGAACGCCGCCACCCCGCGGCCAAGGCCAAGGCCGTGTGCTGTCGCTCACGGATCTTGGCCAACTTTTGCGTTTCCGGGGTGGTGCGGGATTTTGGGGTGATGCATTAGATACGTGCGACAGTAGAACGTTGGAAAAGAGGGGAGTCGATTTCGAGGTCCGAACCTCATTTTACGGCCGATTTATCGAGGGTGTGGGGGTGCGAAAAGGGGACGAAACGTGCCCTCGAATTGGTCCGATTGTGGTAGAACTGGGCCGGGGGCCTCCTCACGGCACAAGTACTGCTTTCCGCTCGAAGAAATGGCAAAAATAATGCGGGAGGCCCTGCGCCCATTTTTCCGCCAGAAAAGGCCAAAATCCGTGAGCTATAGCACACGGATTGTGGCCAACATTCGCGTTTCGGGGGCGGCGTGGGATTTTGGGCTGGCGTCGTCGGGTTTGGTGGGAGTCTGTGGCGGGAGAAAACGGAATCCAATTCCGAGCTCCGAAACTCGTTTTACGGCCATCTTACCGGCAGCGAACGGGTGGGCCAACTCGTCTGATTCAGGCAAAACCGGAGAAAGAAGTGGAAGGTAGGTGTGGATCTCAGTTATTGGTCCAAGAATACGAAGAAATTCCGAGGACTGTGTGCTCACATTTTGGCCAAATGCTCGCCCGCGGCCAAGGCCAAGCCACGCAGCCACACCGCGGCCAACGCCAAGGCACAGGGCCACGCTCGAGCTCCCTATCCTTGCCTCGGTAGCGCGGCCGGACTGTGTGTTGTGTGTGAGTGAGAGTGTGCGACCTGCCTTGGTCTCGAGCATATGCTGTATTTCGAGAAAGGCACGTAGCCAGCCCGCGGCCAAGGCCATGGCTGAGGCACGCAGCCACCCCGTGGACAAGGCCTAGGCATACGTCCAGCCCACGGCCAAGGCCAAGGCCGAGGCACGAAGCCACCCCGTGGCCAAGGCCTAGGCACGCGTCCACCCCGCAGCGAAGGCCATGGCACCCAGCCACCGCGCGGCCAAGGCCTAGGAACGCAGCCACCCCGCGGCCAAGGCCAAGGCCGTGTGCTGTCGCTCACGGATCTTGGCCAACTTTTGCGTTTCCGGGGCGGTGCGGGATTTTGGGGTGATGCATTAGATAGGTGCGACAGTCGAACGTTGGAAAAGAGGGGAGTTGATTTCGAGTTCCGAACCTCGTTTTACGGCCGATTTACCGAGGTTGCCGGGGTGCGAAAAGGGGACGAAACGTGCCCTCGAATTAGTCCAATTGTGGTAGAAATTGGCCGGGGGCCTCCTCACGGCGCAAGTACTGCTTTCCGCTCGAAGAAATGGCAAAAATAATGCGGGAGGCCCTGCGCCCATTTTTCCACCAGAAAAGGCCAAAATCAGTGAGCTATAGCACACGGATTGTGGCCAAATTTCGCGTTTCGGGGGCGGCATGGGATTTTGGGCTTGCGTCATCGGGTTTGGTGGGAGACGGTGGCGGGAGAAAACGGAATCCAATTCTGAGCTCCGAAACTCGTTTTACGGCCATCTTACCGGCAGCGAACGGGTGCCCAAACGGGTGGGCCGACTCGTCCGATTCAGGCAAAACCGGAGAAAGAAGTGGAAGGTAGGTGTGGATCTCAGTTTTTGGTCCAAGAATATGAAGAAACGGCGAGGACAGTGTGCTCACATTTTGGCCAAATGCTCGCCCGCGGCCAAGGCCAAGCCACGCAGCCACCCCGCGGCCAACACCAAGGCACAGGGCCACGCTCGAGCTCCCTATCCTTGCCTCGTGAGCGCGGCCCGAGTGTGTGTTGTGTGTGCGTGAGAGTGTACGACCTGCCTTGATTGCGAGCATGTGCAGCATTTCGAGCAAGGCACAGAGCCATCCCGCGGCCAAGGCCATGGCCCGCAGCCACCCCACGGCCAAGGCCAAGGCCGTGTGCTGTCGCTCACGGATCTTGGCTAACTTTCGCGTTTCCGGGGCGGTGCGGGATTTTGGGGTGATGCATTAGATACGTGCGACAGTCGAACGTCGGAAAAGAGGGTAGTCGATTTCGAGTTCCGAACCTCGTTTTACGGCCGATTTACCGAGGGTGCGGGGGTGCGAAAAGGGGACGAAACGTGCCCTCGAATTGGTCCGACTGTGGTAGAACTGGGCCGGGGGCCTCCTCACAGCGCAAGTACTGCTTTCCGCTCGAAGAAATGGCAAAAATAATGCGGGAGGCCCTGCGCCCATTTTTCCGCCAGAAAAGGCCAAAATCCGTGAGCTATAGCACACCGATTGTGGCCAAATTTGGCGTTTCGGGGGCGGCGTGGGATTTTGTGCTGCCGTCGTCGGGTTTGGTGGGAGTCGGTGGCGGGAGAAAACGGAATCCAATTCCGAGCTCCGAAACTCGTTTTACGGACATCTTACCGGCAGCAAACGGATGTCCAAACGGGTGGGCCAACTCGTCCGATTCAGGCAAAACCGGAGAAAGAAGTGGAAGGTAGGTGTGGATCTCAGTTTTTGGTCCAAGAATACGAAGAAACGGCGAGGACCGTGTGCTAACATTTTGGCCAAATGCTCGCCCGCGGCCAAGGCCAAGCCATGCAGCCACCCCGCGGCCAACCCCAAGGCACAGGGCCACGCTCGAGCTCCCTATCCTTGCCTCGGGAGCGCGGCCGGAGTGTGTGTTGTGTGTGCTTAAGAGTGTGCGACCTGCCTTGGTCGCGAGCATATGCTGCATTTCAAGAAAGGCACGTAGCCAGCCAGTGCCGAAGGCCAAGGCCGAGGCACGCAGCCACCCCGTGGCCAAGGCCAAGGCACGCGTCCACCCCGCGGCCAAGGCCATGGCACGCAGCCACCCCGCGGCCAAGGCCAAGGCCATGGCACGCAGCCACCCCGCGGCCAAGGCCAAGGCCATGGCACGCAGCCACCCCGCGGCCAAGGCCAAGGCCATGGCACACAGCCACCCCGTGGCCAACGCCAAGGCACAGGGCCACGCTCGAGCTCCCTATCCTTGCCACGGGAGCGCGGCCCGAGTGTGTGTTGTGTGTGCGTGAGAGTGTGCGACCTGCCTTGGTCGCGAGCATGTGCTGCATTTCGAGCAAGGGACGGAGCCAGCCCGCGGCCAAAGCCAAGGCCGAGGCACGCAGCCACCCCGTGGCCAAGGCACGCATCCACCCCGCGGCCAAGGCCATGGCCCTCCGCCACCCCGCGGCCAAGGCCAACGCCGTGTTCTGACGCTCACGGATCTTCGCCAACTTTCGCGTTTCCGGGGCGCTGCAGGATTTTGGGGTGATGCATTGGATACGTGCGACAGTCGATCGTCGGAAAAGAGGGGAGTCGATTTCGAGTTCCGAACCTCATTTTACGGCCGATTTACCGAGGGTGCGGGGGTGCGAAAAGGGGACGAAACGTGCCCGCGAATTGTTCCGACTGTGGTAGAACTGGGCCGGGGGCCTCCTCACGGCGCAAGTAAGGCTTTCCGCTCGAAGAAATGGCAAAAATAATGCGGGAGGCCCTGCGCCCATTTTTCCGCCAGAAAAGGCCAAAATCCGTGAGCTATAGCACACGGATTGTGGCCAAATTTCGCGTTTCGGGGGCGGCGTGGGATTTTGGGCTGGCGTCGTCGAGTTTGGTGGGAGTCGGTGGCGGGAGAAAACGGAATCCAATTCCGAGCTCCGAAACTCGTTTGACGGCCATCTTACCAGCAGTGAACGGGTGCCCAAACGGGTGGGCCAACTCGTCCGATTCAGGCAAAACCGGAAAAAGAAGTGGAAGGTAGGTGTGGATCTCAGTTTTTGGTCCAAGAAAACGAAGAATCGGCGAGGACCGCGTGCTCACATTTTGGCCAAATGCTCGCCCGCAGCCAAGGCTAAGCCACGCAGCCACCCTGCGGCCAACGCCAAGGCACAGGGCCACGCTCGAGCTCCCTATCCCTGCCTCGGGAGCGCGGCCCGAGTGTGTGTTGTGTGTGCGTGAGAGTGTGCGACCTGCCTTGGTCGCGAGCGTGTGCTGCATTTCGAGCCAGGCAATGAGCCAGCCCGCGGCCAAGGCCAAGGCCGAGGCACGTAGCCAGCCCGCGGCCAAGGCCATGGCACACAGCCAGCCCACGGCCAAGGCCTAGGCACGCAGCCAGCCCACGGCCAAGGCGTTGGCACGCAGCCACCCCGAGGCCAAGGCCAAGGCCATGGCATGCAGCCACCCCGCGGCCAAGGCCATGGCACCGAGCCAGCCCGCGTCCAAGGTCTAGGCACGCAGCCAGCACGCAGCCACCCCGAGGCCAAGGCCAAGGCCATGGCACCCAGCCATTATATACGTGCCAAGGCCAAGGCCGTGTGCTGTAGCTCACAGATCTTGGCCAACTTTCGCGTTTCAGGGGCGGTGCGGGATTTTGGGGTGATGCATTAGATACTTGCGACAGTCGAACGTCGGAAAAGAGGGGAGTCGATTTCGAGGTCCGAACCTCGTTTTACGGCCGATTTACCGAGGGTGCGGGGGTGCGAAAAGGCGACGAAACGTGCCCTCGAATTGGTCCGATTGTGGTAGAACTGGGCCGGGGGCCTCCTCACAGCGCAAGTACTGTTTTCCTCTCGAAGAAACGGCGAGGACCGTGTGCTCTCATTTGACGGCCATCTCACGCCGCGGGCTGGCTGGGTGCCATGGCCTTGGCCGCGGGGTAGACGCGTGCCTAGGCCTTGGCCACGGGTTGGCTGAGTGCCTCGCCTTGGCCTTGGCCGCGGGCTGGCTACGTGCCTTTTTCGAAATGCAGCATATGCTCGCGACCAAGGCAGGTCACACACTCCCACGCACACACAACACACACTTGGGCCGCGCTCCCGAGGCAAGGATCGGGAGCTCGAGCGGGGCCCTGTGCCTTGGCGTTGGCCGCGGGGTGGCTGCGTGGCTTGGCCTTGGCCGCGGGCGAGCATTTGGGCAAAATGTGAGCACACGGTCCTCGCCGTTTCTTCGTATTCTTGGACCAAAAACTGAGATCCACACCTACCTTACACTTCTTTCTCCGGTTTTACCGGAAACGGACGAGTGGGCCCACCCGTTTGGGCACCCGTTCGCTGCCTGTAAGATGGCCGTCAAATGAGTTTCGGAGCTCGGAATTGGATTCCGTTTTCTCCCGCCACCGACTCCCACCAAACCCGACCACGCCAGCCCAAAATCCCACGGGGTACGATGGCCTTGGCCGCGGGGTGGACGCGTGCCTTGGCCTTGGCCACGGGGTGGCTGCGTGCCTCGGCCTTGGCCTTGGCCGCGGGCTGGCTCCGTGCCTTGCTCGAAATGCAGCACATTCTCGCGACCAAGGCAGGTCGCACACTCTCATGCACACACAACGCACACTCCGGTCGCGCTCCCGAGGCAAGGATAGGGAGCTCGAGCGTGGCCCTGTGCCTTGGCTTTGGCCGCGGGTTGGCTGCGTGGCTTGGCCTTGGCCGCGGGCGAGCATTTGGGCAAAATGTGAGCACACGGTCCTCGCCGTTTCTTCGTATTCTTGGACCAAAAACTGAGATCCACACCTACCTTACACTTCTTTCTCCGGTTTTACCGGAATCGGACGAGTGGGCCCACCCGTTTGGGCACCCGTTCGCTGCCTGTAAGATGGCCGTAAAACGAGTTTCGGAGCTCGGAATTGGATTCCGTTTTCTCCCGCCACCGACTCCCACCAAACCCGACGACGCCAGCCCAAAATCCCACGCCGCCCCCGAAACGCGAAATTTGGCCACAATCCGTGTGCTATAGCTCACAGATTTTGGCCTTTTCTGGCAGAAAAATGGGCGCAGGGCTTCCCGCATTATTTTTGCCATTTCTTCGAGCGGAAAGCAGTACTTGGCCGTGAGGAGGCCCCCGGCCCAGTTCTACCACAATCGGACCAATTCGCGGGCACGTTTCGTCCCCTTTTCGCACCCCCGCATCGTCTGTAAATTGGCCGTAAAACGAGGTTCGCACCTCGAAATCGGCTCCCCTCTTTTCCAACGCTCGACTGTCACACGTATCTAATGCATCACCCTAAAATCCCGCACCGCCCCGGAAACGCGAAAGTTGGCCAAGATCCGTGAGCTACAGCACACGGCCTTGGCCTTGGCCGCGGGGTGGCTGCGTGCCATGTCTTTAGCCTTGGCCGCAAGGTGGCTGCGTGCCATGGCCTTGGCCTTGGCCTCGGGGTGGCTGCGTGCCAAGGCCTTGGCCGCGGGCTGGCTGCATGCCTAGGGGGCCTCCTCACAGCGCAAGTACTGCTTTCCGCTCGAAGAAATGGCAAAAATAGTGCGGGAGGCCCTGCGCCCATTTTTCCGCCAGAAAAGGCCAAAATCCGTGAGCTATAGCACACGGATTGTGGCCAAATTTCGCGTTTCGGGGGCGGCGTGGGATTTTGGGCTGGCGTCGTCGGGTTTGGTGGGAGTCGGTGGCGGGAGAAAACGGAATCCAATTCCAAACTCCGAAACTCGTTTTACGGCCATCTTACCAGCAGCAAACGGGTGCCCAAACGGGTGGGCCCACTCATCCGATTCAGGCAAAACCGGAGAAAGAAGTGGAAGGTAGGTGTGGATCTCAGTTTTTGGTCCATGAATACGAAGAAACGGCGAGGACAATGTGCTCACATTTTGGCCAAATCCTCGCCCGCGGCCAAGGCCAAGCCATGCAGCCACCCCGCGCCCAACGCCAAGGCACAGGGCCACGCTCGAGCTCCCTATCCTTGCCTCGCGAGCGCGTCCGGAGTGTGTGTTGTGTGTGCGTGAGAGTGTGCGACCTGCCTTGGTCGCGAGCATATGCTACATTTCGAGAAAGGCACGTAGCCAGCCCGCGGCCAAGGCCAAGGCCGAGGCACGCAGCCACCCCGTGGCCAAGGCCTAGGCACGCGTCCACCCCGCGGCCAAGGCCATGGCACCCAGCCAGCCCGCGGCCAAGGCCTAGGCACGCAGCCACCCCGCGGCCAAGGCCTTGGCACACAGCCACCCGGTGGCCAAGGCCAAGGCCATGGCACCCAGCCAACCCGCGGCCAAGGCCGAGGCACGCAGCCACCCCGTGGCCAAGGCCTAGGCATGCGTCCACCCCGCGGCCAAGGCCATGGCACCCAGCCAGCCCGCGGCCAAGGCCTAGGCACGCAGCCACCCCGCGGCCAAGGCCTTGGCACACAGCCACCCGGTGGCCAAGGCCAAGGCCATGGCACCCAGCCACCCCGCGGCCAAGGCCAAGGCCGTGTGCTGTCGCTCACGGAACTTGGCCAACATTCGTGTTTCTGGGGCGGTGCGGGATTTTGGGGTGATGCATTAGATACGTGCGACAGTCGGAAAAGAGGGGAGTCGATTTCGAGGTCCGAACCTCGTTTTACAGCCGATTTACCGAGGGTGCGGGGTTGCGAAAAGGGGACGAAACGTGCCGTCGAATTGGTCCGATTGTGGTAGAACTGGGGCGGGGACCTCCTCACGGCGTAAGTACTGCTTTCCGCTCGAAGAAATGGCAAAAATAGCGCGGGAGGCCCTGCGCCCATTTTTCCGCCAGAAGAGGCCAAAATCCGTGAGCTATCGCACACGGATTGTGGCCAAATTTCGCGTTTCAGAGGCGGCGTGGGATTTTTGGCTGGCGTGGTCGGGTTTGGTGGGAGTCGGTGGCGGGAGAAAACGGATTCCAATTCCGAACTCCGAAACTCGTTTTACGGCCATCTTACCGGCAGCGAACGGGTGCCCAAACGGGTGGGCCCACTCGTCCGATTCAGGCAAAACCGGAGAAAGAAGTGGAAGGTAGGTGTGGATCTCAGTTTTTGGTCAAATGCTCGCCCGCGGCCAAGGCCAAGCCATGCAGCCACCCCGCGGTCAACGCCAAGGCCCAGGGCCACGCTCGAGCTCCCTATCCTTGCCTCGGGAGCGCGGCCGGAGTGTGTGTTGTATGTGCGTGAGAGTGTGCGACCTGCCTTGGTTGCGAGCAAATCCTGCATTTCGAGAAAGGCACGTAGCCAGCCCGCGGCCAAGGCCAAGGCCGAGGCACGCAGCCACCCCGTGGCCAAGGCCTAGGCACGCGTCCACCCCGCGGCCAAGGCCATGGCACCCAGCCAGCCCGCTGCCAAGGCCTAGGCACGCAGCCACCCCGCGGCCAAGGCCTTGGCACACAGCCACCCGGTGGCCAAGGCCAAGGCCATGGCACCCAGCCAACCCGCGGCCAAGGCCGAGGCACGCAGCCACCCCGTGGCCAAGGCCTAGGCATGCGTCCACCCCGCGGCCAAGGCCATGGAACCCAGCCAGCCCGCGGCCAAGGCCTAGGCACGCAGCCACCCCGCGGCCAAGGCCTTGGCACACAGCCACCCGGTGGCCAAGGCCAAGGCCATGGCACCCAGCCACCCCGCGGCCAAGGCCAAGGCCGTGTGCTGTCGCTCACGGAACAGCACTCGGGCGAGAGTGTGCTACAGCACTCGGGCGAGAGTGTACGACGTGCCTTGGTTGCGAGCATGTGCTGCATTTCGAGCAAGGCACGCAGCCAGCCCGCGGCCAAGGCCAAGGCACACAGCCACCCCGCGGCCAAGGCCAAGGCCATGGCACCCAGCCACCCCGCGGCCAAGGCCGAGGCACGCAGCCAGCCCGCGGCCAAGGCCAAGGCACGCAGCCACCCCGTGGCCAAGGCCAAGGTACGCAGCCACCCCGTGGCCAAGGCCAAGGCCATGGCACCCAGCCATGCCGCTGCCAAGGTCTAGGAACGCAGCCACCCCGCGGCCAAGGCCGTCTGCTGTAGCTCACGGATCTTGGCCAAATTTTGCGTTTCCGGGGCTGTGTGGGATTTTGGGGTGATGCATTAGATACGTGCGACAGTCAAACGTTGGAGAAGACGGGAGTCGATTCCGAGGTCCGAACCTCATTTTACGGCCGATTTACCAAACGTGCGGTTGTGCGAAAAGGGGACGAAACGTGCCCGCGAATTGGTCCGGTTGTGGTAGAACTGGGCCGGGGGCCTCCTCACGGTGGTCGTACGGTTTTGCACATGAAGAAATCGCGGAAATAATGCGGGAGGCCCTGCGCCCATTTTTCCCCCCGAAATGGCCAAAATCCGTGAGCTATAGCACACGGATTGCGGCCAAATTTCGTGTTTCGGGGGCGGCGTGGGATTTTTGGCTGGCGTGCTCGGGTTTGGTGGGAGTCAGTGGTGGGAGAAAACGGAATCCAATTCCGAGCTCCTAAACTCGTTTTACGGCCATTTTACCGCCAGAGAACGGGTTCGCAAACGGGTGGGCCAACTCGTCCGATTCAGGCAAAACCGGAGAAAGAAGTGGAAGGTAGGTGTGGATCTCATTTTTTGGTCCAAGAATGGGAAGGAACGGCGAGGACCGTGTCCTTACATTTTGGCCAAATGCTCGCCCGCGGCCAAGGCCAAGGCCAAGGCATGCGGCCACCCTGCGGCCAAGGCCAAGGCACAGGGCCACGCTCGATCTCCCTATCCTTGCCCCGGGAGCGCGGCCCAACTGTGCGTTGTGTGTGCGTGAGAGTGTGCGACGTGCCTTGGTCGCGAGCATGTGCTGCATTTCAAGCAAGGCACGCAGCCAGCCCGCGGCCAAGGCCAAGGCACGGAGCCACCCCGCGGGCAAGGCCAAGGCCATGGCACCCAGCCACCCTGCGGCCAAGGCCAAGGCCATGGCACCCAGCCAGCCCGCGGCCAAGGCCTAGGCACGCAGCCAGCCCACGGCCAAGGCCAAGGCACGTAGCCACCCCGTGGTCAAGGCCAAGCCACGCAGCCACCCCGCGGCCAAGGCCAAGGCACGCAGCCACCCCGTTGCCCAGGCCAAGGCCATGGCACCCAGTCACGCCGCTGCCAAGGTCTAGGCACGCAGCCACCCCGCGGCCAAGGCCGTCTGCTGTAGCTCACGGATCTTGGCCAAATTTCGCGTTTCTGGGGCGGTGCGGGATTTTGAGGTGATGCATTAGATACGTGTGACAGTCGAACATCGGAGAAGACGGGAGTCGATTCCGAGGTCCGAACCTCATTTTACTGCCGATTTACCGAACGTGAGGTGGTGCGAAAAGGGGACGAAACGTGCCCGCAAATTGGTCCGGTTGTGGTAGAACTGGGTCGGGGGCCTCCTCACGGTGCTAGTACTGTTTTGCGATCGAAGAAATGGCGAAAATAATTCGGGAGGCCCTGCGCCCATTTTTCCGCCCGAAAAGGCCAAAATCCGTGAGCTATAGCAGACGGATTGCGGCCAAATTTCGCGTTTCGGGGGCGGCGTGGGATTTTTGGCTGGCTTGGTCGGGTTTGGTGGGAGTCGGTGGCGGGAGCAAATGGAATCCAATTCCGAGCTCCGAAACTCGTTTTACGGCCATTTTACCGCCAGAGAACGGGTGCCCAAACGGGCGGGCCAACTCGTCCGATTCAGGCAAAACCGGAGAAAGAAGTGGAAGGTAGGTGTGGATCTCAGTTTTTGGTCGAAGAATACGAAGCAACGGCGGCGAGGACCGTGTGCTCACATTTTGGCCAAATGCTCGCCCGCGGCCAAGGCACGCGGCCACCCCGCGGCCAAGGCCAAGGCACAGGGCCACGCTCGAGCTCCCTATCCTTGCCCCGGAAGCGCGGCCCAAGTTTGTGTTGTGTGTGCGCTAGAGTGTACGATGTGTCTTGGTCACGAGCATGTGCTGCATTTCGAGCAAGGCACGCAGCCAGCCCGCGGCCAAGGCCAAGGCCATGGCAACCAGCCACCCCGGAGCCAAGGCCAAGGCCATGGCACCCAGCCACCCCGCGGCCAAGGCGAAGGCACGGAGCCACCCCGTGGCCAAGGCCAAGGCACGCAACCACCCCGTGGCCAAGGCCAAGGCCATGGCACCCAGCCACGCCGGTGCCAAGGCCTAGGCACGCCGCCACCCCGCGGGCAAGGCAATCTGCTGTAGCTCACGGATCTTGGCCAAATTTCGTGTTTCCGGGGCGGTGCGGGATTTTGGGGTGATGCATTAGATACGTGCGACAGTCGAACGTCGGAGAAGACGGGAGTCGATTCCGAGGTCCGAACCTCATTTTACGGCCGATTTAACGAACGTGCGGGGGTACGAAAAGGGGATGAAATGTGCCCGTGAATTGGTCCGGTTGTGGTTGAACTGGGACGGGGGCCTCCTCACGGTGCTAGTACTATTTTATGATCGAAGAAATGGCGAAAATAATTCGGGAGGCTCTGTGCCCATTTTTCCGCCCGAAAAGGCCAAAATCCGTGAGTTATAGTAGACGGATTGCGCCAAATTTTGCGTTTCGGTGGTGGCATGGGATTTTTGGCGGGTGTGGTCGGGTTTCTTGGGAGTCGGTGGCGGGAGAAATCGGAATCCAATTCCGAGCTCCGAAACTCGTTTTACGGCCATTTTACCGCCAGAGAACGGGTGGGCCAACTCGTCCGATTCAGGCAAAACCGGTGAAAGAAGTGGAAGGTAGGTGTGGATCTCAGTTTTTGGTCGAAGAATACGAAGCAACGGCGAGGACCGTGTGCTCACATTTTGGCCAAATGCTCGCCGGCGGCCAATGCACGCGGCCACCCCGCGGCCAAGGCCAAGGCACAGGGCCACGCGCGAGCTCCCTATCCTTGCCCCGGAAGCGCGGCCCAAGTTTGTGTTGTGTGTGCGCGAGAGTGTGCGACGTGCGAAAAGGCCAAAATCCGTGAGCTATAGCACATGGATTGTGGGCAAATTTCGCGTTTCGGGGGCGGCGTGGGATTTTGGGCTGGGGTGGTTGGGTTTGGTGGGAGTCGGTGGCGGGAGAAAACGGAATCCAATTCCGAGCTCCGAAACTCGTTTTGCGGCCATCTTACCGCCAGACAACGGGTGCCCAAACGGGCGGGCCAACTCGTCCGATTCAGGCAAAACCGGAGAAAGAAGTGGAAGGTAGGTGTGGATCTCATTTTTTGGTCGAAGAATACGAAGAAATGGCGAGGACCGTGTGCTCACATTTTGCCCAAATGCTCGCCCGCGGCCAAGGCCAAGCCACGCAGCCACCCCGCGGCCAACGCCAAGGCACAGGGCCACGCTCGAGCTCCCTATCCTTGCCTCGGGAGCGCGGCCCGAGTGTTTGTTGTGTGTGCGTGAGAGTGTGCGACCTGCCTTGGTCGCGAGCATGTGCTGCATTTCGAGCAAGGCAAGGAGCCAGCCCGCGGCCAAGGGCAAGGCCGAGGCACGCAGCCACCCCGTGGCCAAGGCCAAGGCACGCGTCCACCCCGCGGCCAAGGCCAAGGCCGTGTGCTGTCGCTCACGGATCTTGGCCAACTTTCGCGTTTCCGGGGTGGTGCGGGATTTTGGGGTGATGCATTAGATACGTGCGACTGTCGAACGTCGGAAAAGAGGGGAGTCGATTTCGAGGTCCGAACCTCATTTTACGGCCGATTTACCGAGGGTACGGGGGTGCGAAAAGGGGACGAAACGTGCCCTCGAATTGGTCCGATTGTGGTAGAACTGGGCCGGGGGCCTCCTCACGGCACAAGTACTGCTTTCCGCTCGAAGAAATGGCAAAAATAATGCGGGAGGCCCTGCGCCCATTTTTCCGCCAGAAAAGGCCAAAATCCGTGAGCTATAGCACATGGATTGCCACCAAATTTCGCATTTCGGGGGCGGCGTGGGATTTTGGGCTGGTGTCGTCGGGTTTGGTGGGAGTCGGTGGCGGGAGAAAACGGAATCCAATTCCGAGCTCCGAAACTCGTTTTACGGCCATCTTACCGGCAGCGAACGGGTGCCCAAACGGGTGGGCCAACTCGTCCAATTCAGGCAAAACCGGAGAAAGAAGTGGAAGGTAGGTGTGGATCTCAGTTTTTGGTCCAAGAATACGAAGAAACGGCGAGGACCGTGTGCTCACATTTTGGCCAAATGCTCGCCCGCGGCCAAGGCCAAGCCACACAGCCACCCCGCGGCCATCGCCAAGGCACAGGGCCACGCTCGAGCTCCCTATCCTTGCCTCGGGAGCGCGGCCCGAGTGTGTGTTGTGTGTGCGTGAGAGTGTGCGACCTGCCTTGGTCGCGACCATGTGCGGCATTTCGAGCAAGGCACGGAGCCAGCCCGCGGCCAAGGCCAAGGCCGAGGCACGCAGCCACCCCGCGGCCAAGGCCAAGGCATGCGTCCACCCCGCGGCCAAGGCCATGGCACCCAGCCAGCCCGCGGCCAAGGCCATGGCACCCAGCCAGCCCGCGGCCAAGGCCTAGGCACGCAGCCAGCCCGCGGCCAAGGGCTTGGCACGCAGCCACCCCGCGGCCAAGGCCAAGGCCATGGCACGCATCCACCCCGCGACCAACGCCAAGGCTGTGTGCTGTCGCTCACGGATGTTGGCCAACTTTCGCGTTTCCGGGGCGGTGCGGGATTTTGGGGTGATGCATTAGATACGTGCGACAGTCGAGCGTAGGAAAAGAGGGGAGTCGATTTCGAGGTCCGAACCTCATTTTACGGCCGATTTACCGAGGGTGCGGGGGTACGAAAAGGGGACGAAACGTGCCCGCAAATTGGTCCGATTGTGGCCGAACTGGGCCGGGGGCCTCCTCACGGTGCAAGTACTGTTTTCCGCATGAAGAAATGGCGAAAATAATACGGGAGGCCCTGCGCCTATTTTTCCCCGGGAAAAGGCCAAAATCCGTGAGCTATAGCACACGGATTGTGGGCAAATTTCGCGTTTCGGGTGCGGTGTGGGATTTTGGACTGGCGTCGTCGGGTTTGGTGGGAGTCGGTGGCGGGAGAAAACGGAATCCAATTCCGAGCTCCGAAACTCGTTTTACGGCCATCTTACAGGCAGCGAACGGGTGCCCAAACGGGTGGGCCCACTCGTCTGATTCAGGCAAAACCGGAGAAAGAAGTGAAAGGTAGGTGTGGATCTCAGTTTTTGGTCAAATGCTCGCCCGCGGCCAAGGCCAAGCCATGCAGCCACCCCGCGGTCTACGTCAAGGCCCAGGGCCACACTCGAGCTCCCTATCCTTGCCTTGCGAGCGCGGCCGGAGAGTGTGTTGTGTGTGCGACCTGCCTTGGTTGCGAGCATATGCTGCATTTCGAGAAAGGCACGTAGCCAGCCCGCGGCCAAGGCCAAGGCCGAGGCACGCAGCCACCCCGTGGCCAAGGCCTAGGCACGCGTCCACCCTGCGGCCAAGGCCATGGCACCCAGCCAGCCAGCGGCCAAGGCCTAGGCACGCAGCCAGCCCGCGGCCAAGGCCTTGGCACGCAGCCACCCCGAGGCCAAGGCCAAGGCTATGGCACGCAGCCACCCCGTGGCCAAGGCCGAGGCACGTAGCCACCCTGTGGCCATGGCCTAGGCACGTGTCCACCCCGCGGCCAAGGCCATGGCACCCAGCCAGCCCGCGGCCAAGGCCTAGGCACGCAGCCACCCCGCGGCCAAGGCCAAGGCCGTGTGCTGTCGCTCACTGATCTTGGCCAACTTTCGCGTTTCTGGGGTGGTGCGGGATTTTGGGGTGATGCATTAGATACGTGCGACAGTCGAACGTCGAAAAAGAGGGGAGTCGATTTCGAGGTCCGAACCTCGTTTTACGGCCGATTGCCCGAGGGTGCGGGGGTGCGAAAAGGCGACGAAACGTGCCCTCGAATTGGTCCGATTGCGGTAGAACTGGGCCGGGGGCCTCCTCATGGCGTAAGTACTGCTTACCGCTCGAAGAAATGGTAAAAATAATGCGGGAGGCACTGCGCCCATTTTTCCGCCAGAAAAGGCCAAAATCCGTGAGCTATAGCACACGGATTGTGGCCAAATTTCGCGTTTCGGGGGAGGCGTGGGATTTTGGGCTGGCGTCGTCGGGTTTGGTGGGAGACGGTGGCGGTAGAAAACGGAATCCAATTCCGAGTATCGAAACTCGTTTTACGGCCACTTTACCGCCAGAGAACGGTTGCCCAAACAGGTGGGCCAACTCGTCGGATTCAGGCAAAACCGGAGAAAGAAGTGGAAGGTAGGTGTGAATCTCAGTCTTTGGTCCAAAAATACGAAGCAACGGCGAGGACCGTGTGCTCACATTTTGGAAAAATGCTCGCCCACGGCCAAGGCCAAGGCCAAGGCACGCGGCCACCCCGCGGCCAAGGCCTAGGCACGCAGCCACCCCGAGGCCAAGCCCAAGGCCATGGCCCGCAGCCACCCCGCGGCCAAGGCCAAGGCCGTGTGCTGTCACTCACGGATCTTGGCCAACTTTTGCGTTTCCGGGGCGGTGCGGGATTTTGGGGTGATGCATTACATACGTGCGACAGTCGAACGTCGGAGAAGACGGGAGTCGATTCCGAGGTCCGAACCTCGTTTTACGGCCGATTTACCGAACGTGTGGGGGTACGAAAAGGGGACGAAACGTGCCTAAACGTGACCAAACGGGTGGGCCAACTCGTCCGATTCAGGCAAAACCGGAGAAAGAAGTGGAAGGTAGGTGTGGATCTCAGTTTTTGGTCCAAGAATACGAAGCAACGGCGAGGACTGTGTGCTCATATTTTGGCAAAATGCTCGCCGACGGCCAAGGCCAAGTCCAAGGCACGCGGCCACCCCGCGGCCAAGTCCAAGGCGCAGGGCCCCGCTCAAGCTCCCTATCCTTGCCCCGGGAGCGCAGCCCAAGTGTGTATTGTGTGTGCGCGAGAGTGTGCGACGTGCCTTGGTCGCGAGCATGTGCTGCATTTCGAGCATGGCACGCGGCCAGCCCGCGGCGAAGGCTATGGCACCCAGCCACCCCGCGGCCAAGGCCTAGGCACGCAGCCACCCCGCGGCCGAGGCCAAGCCCATGGCACCCAGCCACCCCGCGGCCAAGGCCAAGGCACGCAGCCACCCCGTGGCCAATGCCAAGGCCATGGCAGCCAGCCACGCCGCTCCCAACGCCTAGGCACGCAGCCACTCCGCGGCCATGGCCGTGTGCTGTAGCTCACGGATCTTGGCCAACTTTCGCGTTTCCGGGCCGGTGCGGGATTTTGGGTGATGCATTAGATACGTGCGACAGTCGAACGTCGGAAATGACGGGAGTCGATTCCGAGGTCCGAACCTCGTTTTACGGCCGATTTACCGAATGTGCGGTGGTGCGAAAAGGGAATGAAACATGCCCACGAATTGGTCCGGTTGTGGTAGAACTGGGCCAGGGGCCTCCTCACGGTGCTAGTACTGTTTTACGCTCGAAGAAATGGCAAATATAATTCGGGAGGCCCTCGCCCATTTTTCAGGCCGAAAAGGCCAAAATCCGTGAGCTATAGCACACGGAATGCCGCCAAATTTCGTGTTTCGGGGGCGGCGTGGGATTTTTGGCTGGCGTGGTCGGGTTTGGTGGGAGTCGGTGGCGGGAGAAAACGGAATCCAATTCCGAGCTCCGAAACTCGTTTAACAGCCATTTTACCGCCAGAGAACGGGTTCCCAAACGGGTGGGCCAACTCGTCGGATTCTTCAAAACCGGAGAAAGAAGTGGAAGGTAGGTGTGGATCTCAGTTTTTGGTACAAGAATACGAAGCAATGGCGAGGACCGTGTGCTCACATTTTGGCCAAATGCTCGCCCGCGGCCAAGGCACGCGGCCACCCCGCGGCCAAGGGCAAGGCACAGGGCCACGCTCGAGCTCCCTATCCTTGCCCTGGGAGCGCGGCCCAAGTGTGTGTTGTGCGTGCGCGAGAGTGTGCGACGTGCCTTGGTCGCGAGCATGTGCTGCATTTGGAGCAAGGCACGCAGCCAGCCCGCGGCCAAGGCCAAGGCACGCAGCCACCCCGCGGCCAAGGCCAAGGCCATGGCACCCAGCCACCCCAAGGCCAAGGCCTAGGCAAGCAGCCACCCCGCGGCCAAGGCCAAGGCCATGGCACCCAGCCACCCCGCGGCCAAGGCCAAGGCCATGGCACCCAGCCACCCCGCGGCCGAGGCCAAGGCACGCAGCCACCCCGTGGCCAATGCCAAGGCACGCAGCCACCCCGTGGCCAAGGCCAAGGCACGCAGCCACGCCGCTGCCAAGGCGTAGACACGCAGCCACCCCGCGGCCAAGGCCGTGTGCTGTAGCTCACGGATCTCGGCCAACTTTCGTGATTCCGGGGCGGTGCGGGATTTTGGGGTGATGCATTAGATACGTGCGACAGTCGAATGTGGGAGAAGACGGGAGTCGATTCCGATGTCCGAACCTCATTTTACGGACGATTTACCGAACTTGCGGGGGTGCGAAAAGGGGACGAAACGTGCCCGCGAATTGGTCCGGTTGTGGTAGAACTGGGCCGGGAGCCTCCTCATGGTGCTAGTACTGTTTTGCACTCGAAGAAATGGCAAAAATAATGCGTGGGGCCCTGCACCCATTTTTCCGCCCGAAAAGGCCAAAATCCGTGAGCTATAGCACATGGATTGCCACCAAATTTCGCATTTCGGGGGTGGCATGGGATTTTTGGCGGGCGTGGCCGGGTTTGGTGGGAGTCGGTGGCGGGAGAAAACGGAATCCAATTCCGACCTCCAAAACTCGTTTTACGGCCATTTTATCGCCAGAGAATGGGTGCCCAAACGGGTGGGCCAACTCGTCGGATTCATGCAAAACTGGAGAAAGAAGTGGAAGGTAGGTGTGGATCTCAGTTTTTGGTCGAGGAATATGAAGCAACGGCGAGGACTGTGTCCTCACATTTTGGCCAAATGCTCGCCCGCGGCCAAGGCACGCGGCCACCCCGCGGCCAACGCCAAGGCACAGGGCCACACTCGAGCTCCCTATCCTTGCCCCGGGAGCACGGTCCAAGTGTGTGTTGTGTGTGTGCGAGAGTGTACGACGTGCGTTGGTCGCGAGCATGTGCTGCATTTCGAGCAAGGCACGCAGCCAGCCCGCCGCCAAGGCCAAGGCACGCAGCCACCCCGCGGACAAGGCCAAGGCCATGGCACCCAGCCACCCCGCGGCCAAGGCCTAGGTACGCAGCCACACCGCGGCCAAGGCCTAGGCACGCAGCCACCCCGCGGCCATGGCCTTGGCACGCAGCCACCCCGCGGGCATGGCCTAGGCACGCAGCCACCCCGCGGCCAAGGCCGTGTGCTGTAGCTCATGGATCTTGGCCAACTTTCGCATTTTTCCACCCGAAAAGGCCAAAATCCGTGAGCTATAGCACACGGATTGCAGCCAAATTTCGCGTTTCGGGGGCGGCGTGGGATTTTTGGCTGGCATGGTCGGGTTTGGTGGGAGTCGGTGGCGGGATGCAAACGGGTGGGCCAACTCGTCGGATTCAGGCAAAACCGAGAACGGGTGGGCCAACTCGTCGTTTACTGCCAGAGAACGGGTGCCCAAACGGGTGGGCCAACTTGTCGGATTCAGGCAAAACCGGAGAAAGAAGTGGAAGGTAGGTGTGGATCTCAGTCTTTGGTCCAAAAATACGAAGCAACGGCGAGGACCGTGTGCTCACATTTTGGAAAAATGCTCGCCCACAGCCAAGGCCAAGGCCAAGGCACGCGGCCACCCCGCGGCCAAGGCCTAGGCACGCAGCCACCCCGCGGCCAAGGGCGTGTGCTGTAGCTCACGGATCTTGGCCAACTTTCGCGTTTCCGGGGCGGTGCGGGATTTTGGGGTGATGCATTAGATACGTGCAACAGTCGAACGTCGGAGAAGACGGGAGTCGATTCCGAGGTCCGAACCTCGTTTTACGGCCGATTTACCGAACGTGCGGGGGTGTGAAAAGGGGACGAAACGTGCCCAAACGTGACCAAACGGGTGGGCCAACTCGTCGGATTCAGGCAAAACCGGAGAAAGAAGTGGAAGGTAGGTGTGGATCTCAGTTTTTGGTCCAAGAATACGAAGCAACGGCGAGGACCGTGTGCTCATATTTTGGCAAAATGCTCGCCCACGGCCAAGGCCAAGTCCAAGGCACGCGGCCACCCCGCGGCCAAGTCCAAGGCGCAGGGCCACGCTCGAGCTCCCTATCCTTGCCCTGGGAGCGCGGCCCAAGTGTGTATTGTGTGTGCGCGAGAGTGTGCGACGTGCCTTGGTCGCGAGCATGTGCAGCATTTCGAGCAAGGCACGCAGCCAGCCCGCGGCCAAAGCCAAGGCACACAGCCACCCCGCGGCCAAAGCCAAGGCCATGGCACGCAGCCACCCTGTGGCCAAGGCCGTGTGCTGTAGCTCTCGGATCTTGACCAACTTTCGCATTTCCGGGGCGGTGCGGGATTTTGCGGCGATGCATTAGATACGTGTGGCAGTCAAACGTCGGAGAAGACTGGAGTCGATTACGAGGTCCGAACCTCGTTTTACGGCCGATTTACCGAACGTGCGGGGGTGCGAAAAGGGGACAAAATGTGCCCGCGAATTCGTCCGGTTGTTGTAGAACTGGGCCGGGGGCCTCCTCATGGTGCTAGTACGGTTTTCCGCTCGAAGAAATGGTGAAAATATGGGGGAGGCCCTGCGTCCATTTTTCGCCCGAAAAGGCCAAAATCAATGGGCTATATCACACGGATTGCGGCAAAATTTCGCGTTTCGGGGGGCGGTGTGGGATTTTTGGCTGCCGTGGTCGGGTTTGGTGGGAGTCGTTGGCAGGAGAAAACGGCATCCAATTCCGAGCTCCGAAACTCGTTTTACAGCCATTTTACCGCCAGCGAACGGGTGCCCAAACGGGTGAGCCAACTCGTCCGATTCAGGAAAAACCAGAGAAAGAAGTGGAAGGTAGGTGTGGATCTCAGTTTTTGGTCCAAGAATACGAAGTAACGGCGAGGACCGTGTGCTCATATTTTGGAAAAATGCTCGCCTGCGGCCACGGCCAAGGCCATGGCAACCAGCCTAGGCACGTAGCCACCCCGCGGCCAAGGCCAAGGCCATCGCAACCAACCACCCCGCGGCCAAGGCCTAGGCACGCAGCCACCCCGTCGCCAAGGCCAAGACCATGGCACCCAGCCACCCCGTGGCCAACGCCTAGGCACGCAGCCACCCCGCGGCCAAGGCCGTGTGCTGTAGATCATGGATCTTGGCCAACTTTCGCGTTTCCGGGGCGGGGCGTATTTTGGGGTGATGCATTAGATACGTGCGACAGTCGAATGTCGGAGAAGACGGAAGTCGATTCCGAGGTCCGAGCGTCGTTTTACGTATGATTTTCCGAACGTGCGGGGGTGCGAAAAGCGGACGAAACGTGCCCGTGAATTGGTCCGGTTGTGGTAGAACTGGGCCGGGGGCCTCCTCATGGTGCTAGTACTGTTTTCCTCTCGAAGACATGGCGAAAATAATGCGGGAGGCCCTGCGCCCATTTTTCAGCCCGAAAGGGCCAAAATCCGTGAGCTACAGCACACGGATGGCGTTTCGGGGGCGGCGAGGGATTTTTGGCGGGCGTGGTCGCGTTTTGTGGGAGTCGGTGGTGGGAGAAAACGGAATCCAATTCCGAGCTCCGAAACTCGTTTTACGGCCATTTTGCCGCCAGAGAACGGGTGCCCAAACGGGTGGGCCAACTCGTCGGATTCAGGCAAAACCGGAGAAAGAAGTGGAAGGTAGGTGTGGATCTCAGTTTTTGGTCCAAGAATACGAAGCAACGGCGAGGACCGTGTGCTCACATTTTGGCCAAATGATCGCCCGCGGCCAAGGCCAAGGCCAAGGCACGCGGCCAACCCGCGGCCAAGGCCAAGGCACAGGGCCACGCTCGAGCTCCCTATCCTTTCCCCGGGAGCGCGTCCCAAGTGTGTGTTGTGTGTGCGCGAGACTGTACAAAGTGTCTTGGTCGCGCACAGGTGCTGCATTTCGAGGAAGGCACGCAGCCAGCCCGCGGCCAAGGGCAAGGCCATGCCACCCAGCCACCCCGCGGCCAAGGCCAAGGCCATGCCACCCAGCCACCCCGCGGCCAAGGCCAAGGCCATGGCACCCAGCCACCCCGCAGCCAAGGCCTAGGCACGCAGCCACCCCATGGCCAAGCCCAAGGCACGCAGCCACCCCGTGGCCAAGGCCAAGCCCAAGGCACGAGGCCACCCCGCGGCCAAGGCCAAGGCACAGGGCCACGCTCGAGCTCCCTATCCTTGCCCCGGGAGCGCGGCCCAAGTGTGTATTGTGTGTGCGCGAGAGTGTGTGACGTGCCTTGGTCGCGAGCATGTGCTGCATTTCGAGCATGGTACCCAGCCACCCCGCGGCCAAGGCCAAGGCCATGGCGCCCAGCCACGCCGCTGCCAAGGCCTAGGCACGCAGCCACCCCGCGGCCAAGGCCGTGTGCTGTAGCTCACGGATCTTGGCCAACTTTCGCGTTTCCTGGGCGGTACGGGATTTTGGGGTGATGCATTAGATACGTGCGACAGTCGAACGTCGGAGAAGACGGGAGTCGATTCCAAGGTCCGAACCTCTTTTTACGGCTGATTTACCGAACGTGCGGGGGTGTGAAAAGGGGACGAAACGTGCCCGCGAATTGGTCCGGTTGTGGTAGAACTGGGCCGGGGGCCTCCTCACGGTGCTAGTGCTGTTTTGCGCTCAAAGAAATGGCGAAAATAATGCGGGAGGCCGGGCGCCCATTTTTCCACCCGAAAAGGCCAAAATCCGTGAGCTATAGCACACGGATTGTGGCCAAATTTCGTGTTTCGGGGGCGGTGTGGGACTTTTGTCTGGCGTGGTCGGGTTTGGTGGGAGTCGGTGGCGGGAGAAAACGGAATGCAATTCTGAGCTCCGAAACTCGTTTAACGGCCATTTTACCGCCAGAGAACGGGTTCCCAAACGGGTGGGCCAACTCGTCCGATTAAGGTAAAACCGGAGAAAGAAGTGGAAGGTAGGTGTGGATCTCTGTTTTTGTCCAAGAATACGAACCAACGCCGAGGACCGTGTGCTCACATTTTGGCCAAATGCTGGCCGGCCAAGGCGGCCAAGGCACAAGCCCCCGGCAGCCAAGGCCAAGGCATAGGGCCACGCTCGAGCTCCCTATCCTTGCCCCGGGAGCACGGCCCAAGTTTGTGTTGTGTGTGCGCAAGGGTGTGCGACGTGCCTTGGTTGCGAGCATGTGCTGCATTTCGAGCAAGGCACCCAGCCAGCCCGCCGCCAAAGCCAAGGCACGCAGCCACCCCGCGGCCAAGGCCGAGGCCATGGCACCCAGCCACCCCGCGGACAAGGCCAAGGACATGGCACCCAGCCACCCGCGGCCAAGGCCAAGGCCATGGCACCCAGCCACCCCACGGCCAAAGCCAAGCACTTGGCACCCAGCCACCCCGCGGCCAAGGCCAAGGCCATGGCACCCAGCCACCCCGCGGCCAAGGCCAAGGCACCCAGCCACGCAGCTGCCAAGGCCTAGGCACGCAGCCACCCCGCGGGCAAGGCCGTGTGCTATAGCTCACGGATCTCGGCCAACTTTTACGTTTCCGGGTCGGTGCAGGACTTTGGGGTGATGCATTGGATACGTGTGACAGTCGAGCGTCGGAGAAGGCGGAGTCTATTCGAGGTCGAACGTCGTTTCGGCCCGATTTACGAGCGTGCGGGGGTGCGAAAGGGGACGAAAGCGTGCCGCGGGTGGTCGGTTGTGGTAGAACTGGGCCGGGGGCCTCCTCACGGTGCTAGTACTGTTTTGCGCTCGAAGAAATGGTGAAAATAATGCGGGAGGCCCTGCGCCCATTTTTCCGCCCGAAAAGGCCAAAATCCGTGAACTATAGCACACGGATTGCGGCCAAATTTCGTGTTTCGGTGGCGGCGTGGGATTTTTGGCTGGCGTGGTCGGGTTTGGTGGTAGTCGGTGGCGGGAGAAAATGGAATCCAATTCCGAGCTCTGAAACTCGTTTAACGGCCATGTTACCGCCAGAGAACGGGTGCCCAAGCGGGTGGGCCAACTCATCCGATTCAGGCAAAACCGGAGAAAGAAGTGGAAGGTATGTGTGGATCTCAGTTTTGGTCCAAGAATACGAAGAAACGGCGAGGACCGTGTGCTCCATTTTGGCCAAATGCTCGCCAAGGCCGGCCAGCCACCCGCGGCCAAGGCCAAGGCACAGGGCCACGCTCGAGCTCCCTATCCCTGCCCCGGGAGCGCGGCCCAAGTGTGCGTTGTGTGTGAGTGAGAGTGTGCGACCTGCCTCGGTCGCGAGCATGTGCCGCAGTTCGAGCAAGGCACGGAGCCAGCCCGCGGCCAAGGGCAAGGCCGAGGCACGCAGCGGCCCTGTGGCCAAGGCCAAGGCACGCGTCCACCCCGCAGCCAAGGCCATGGCACCCAGCCAGCCGCGGCCAAGGCCATGGCACCCAGCCAGCCCGCGGACAAGGCCTAGGCACGCAGCCAGCCCACGGCCAAGGCCTTGGCCGCAGCGACCCTTGAGGCCAAGGCCAAGGCCATGGCACGCAGCCACCCGCTGCCAAGGCCAAGGCCATGGGCACGCAGCCAACCGCGGCCAAGGCCAAGGCCGTGTGCTGTAGGTGTGGATCTCAGATTTTGGTCCAAGAATACGAATTTCGGGCGGTGCGGGACGGGTGCTCACATTTTGGCCAAATGCTCGCCCGAGGGTGCCCAAATCGTCGCAAAGGCGATTAGCCACGCAGCCACCCCGCGGCCAACACCAAGGCACAAGGCCACGCTCGAGCCCCTATCCTTGCCTGGGGAGCGCCTCCGGAGGTGTACTGTTTGTGTGTGTGAGTGTGCGACCTGCCTTGGTCGCGAGGCATATGCTGCATTTCGAGATGCCAAGGCACGAAGCCAACCCGCGGCCAAGGAAGGCCGAGGCACGCAGCCACCCCGTGGCCAAGGACTAGGCACGCGTCCACCCCGCGGCCAAGGCCCTGGCACCCACCCAGCCACGGCCAAGGCCAAGGCACGCAGCCACCCGAGGCCAAGGCCTTGGCACACAGCCACCCGGTGGCCAAGGACAAGGCCATGGGCGCAGCCACCCGAGGCCATGGCCCGCAGCCACCCGCAGCCAAGGCCAAGGCCGTGTGCTGGAGCTCACGGATCTTGGCCAACTTTCGCGTTTCGGGCGGTGCGGGATTTTGGGGTGATGCATTAGATATGTGCGACAGTCGAGCGGCGGAAAAGAGGGGAGTCGATTTCGAGGTCGAACCTCGTTCGGCCGATTTACCGAGGGTGCCGGAGTGCGAAAAGGGGACAAAAGGCGTGCCCTCGAATAGGTTCAATTGTGGTAGAACTGGGCAAGGGGGCCTCCTCACGGCCAAGTACTGTTTTCTGCTCTCAAGGAATGGCAAAAATAATGTGGGAGGCCCTGCGCCCATTTTCCGCTAGAAAAGGCCAAAATCCGTGAGCTAAAGCACACGGATTGTGGCCAAATTCGCGTTTCGGGGCGGCGTGGGATTTTGGGCTGGCGTGGTCGGGTTTGGTGGGAGTCGGTGGCGGGAGAAAACGGAATCAATTCCGAGCTCGAAACTCGTTTTACGGCCATCTTACCGGCAGCGACGGGTGCCCAAACGGGTGGGCCAACTCGTCCGATTCAGGCAAAACCGGTGAAAGAAGTGGAAGGTAGTTGTGGATCTCAGTTTTTGGTCCAAGAATACGAAGAAACGGCGAGGACCGTGTGGTCACATTTTGGCCAAATGCTCGCCCGCGGCCAAGGCCAAGCCACGCAGCCACCCCGCCGCCAACGCCAAGGCACAAGGCCACGCTCGAGCTCCCTATCCTTGCCTCGGGAGCGCGGCCCGATTGTGTGTTGTGTGTGCGTGAGAGTGTGCGACCTGCCTTGGTAGCGAGCATGTGCTGCATTTCGAGCAAGGCACGGAGCCAGCCCGCGGCCAAGGCCAAGGCCGAGGCACGCAGCCACCCCTTGGCTAAGGCCTAGGCACGCAAGGCCATGGCACCCAGCCAGCCAAGGCCATGGCACGCCCAGCCAGCCCGCGGCCAAGGCCAAGGCCTTGGCCAGCCACCTGTATTCTTGGCCAAGGCCAAGGCCATGGCACGCAGCCACCCGCGGCCAAGGCCAAGGCCGTGTGCTGCCACCCGCGGCCAAGGCTCAGGCGGATCTTGGCCACGGATCTTGGCCTTTCGCGTTTCGGGCGGTGCGGGATTTTGGGGTGATGCATTAGATCGTGCGACAGTCGAGCGTTGGAAAAGGGAGTCGATCGAGGTCGAACCTCGTTTTCGGCCGATTTACCAGTGTGGGGGTGCGAAAAGGGGCGAAAGCGTGCCCTCGATTTGGTCGATTGTGGTAGAACTGGGCGGGGGCCTCCTCACGGCGCAAGTACTGTTTTCCGCTCGAAGAAATGGCAAAAATAATGCGGGAGGCCCTGCGCCCATTTTCCCCCAGAAAAGGCCAAAATCCGTGAGCTATAGCACACGGATTGTGGCAAGCCAAATTTCGCGTTTCGGGGCGGCGTGGGATTTTGGGCTGGCGTGGTCGGGTTTGGTGGGAGTCGGTGGCGGGAGAAAGCGGAATCAATTCCGAGCTCAAAACTCGTTTCACGGCCATCTTACCCACGTGACGGGTGCCCAAGCGGGTGGGCCACTCGTCCGATTCAGGCAAAACCGGAGAAAGAAGTGGAAGGTAGGTGTGGATCTCAGTTTTGGTCCAAGAATTGAAGAAAGCGGGGTGGTGTGCTCACATTTTGGCCAAATGCTCGCCCGCGGCCAAGGCCAAGCCACGCAGCCACCCGCGGCCAACGCCAAGGCACAGGGCCACGCTCGAGCTCCCTATCCTTGCCTCGGGGCGCGGCCGGAGTGTGTGTTGTGTGTGCGTGAGTGTGCGACCTGCCTTGGTCGCGAGCATGGCTGCATTTGCAGCACATGCCAGCCCGCGCCAAGGCCAAGGCGGGCAAGGCCGTGGCCAAGGCCAGGTCGGCCACTCTCACCCACACACAACACACCCGGCCAAGGCCGAGGCAAGGATAGAGCCCGCGTGGCCAAGGCCGTGGCCCTGCGGCCAAGGCCTTGGGGTGGTGCCCGGCCAAGGCCATGGCACCCAGCCACATTTGGCCAAGGTGGCACACAGTCCACGCCGTTTCGGCCGTATTCTTGGACCAAAAACTGAGATCCAAGGCCACCTACCTTCCACTTCTTTCTCGGATTTTTTGCCTGAATCGGACAGTCGAAAGTTGGCCACCCCCGTTTGGGCACCGTTCGCTGCGGTAAGATGGCCGTAAAAGCGAGTTTGAACTCGGGTGGATTCCGTTTTCTCCACCGACTCCCCACCAAACCCGAGAAACGCCAGCCCAAAATCCACGTGCCCCGAAGCGGGAAATTTGGCCACAATCCGTGTGCTATAGCTCGCGGATTTCGGCCTTTTTCCGATGGAAAAATGGGCGCAGGGCCTCCCGCATTATTTTCGCCATTTCTTCGAGAGGAAAACAGTACTTGCGCCGTGAGGAGGCCCCCGGCCCAGTTCTACCACAATCGGACCAATTCGCGGGCACGTTTCGTCCCCTTTTCGCACCCCCGCACCCTTGGTAAATCGGCCGTAAAACGAGGTTCGGACCTCGAAATCGACTCCCCTCTTTTCCGACGTTCGACTGTCGCACGTATCTAATGCATCACCCCAAAATCCGCCACCGCCCCGGAAACGCGAAAGTTGGCCAAGATCCGTGAGCGACAGCACACGGCCTTGGCCTTGGCTTGGGTGGGTGTGGCTGCCTGGCCATGGCCTTGGCCTTGGCCTGGCCGGGGTGGCTGCGTGCCATGGCCTTTGGCCTTGGCCAGGTGGCGGGGTGGCTGCGTGCCAAGGCCTTGGCGCGGGCTGGCTGCGTGCCAAGGCCTTGGCGCGGGCTGGCTGGGTGCCATGGCCTGGCCTTGGCTGGGGTGTGCCTTGGCCGCGGGGTTGCGGCAGGCCTTGGGCTGGTGCCTCGGCCTTGGCCTTGGCCGCGGGCTGGCTCCGTGCCTTGCTCGAAATGCAGCACATGCTCGCGACCAAGGCAGGTCGCACACTCTCACGCACACACAACACACACTCCGGCCGCTCCCGAGGCAAGGATAGGGAGCTCGGCGTGGCCCTGTGCCTTGGCGTTGGGTGGCGGGGTGGCTGCGTGGCTTGGCCTTGGCCGCGGGCGAGCATTTGGCCAAAATGTGAGCACACGGTCCTCGCCGTTTCTTCGTATTCTTGGACCAAAAACTGAGATCCACACCTACCTTCCACTTCTTTCTCGGTTTTGCCTGAATCGGACGAGTTGGCCCACCCGTTTGGGCACCCGTTCGCTGCGGTAAGATGGCCGTAAAAGCGAGTTTGGAGCTCGGGTGGATTCCGTTTTCTCCGCCACCGACTCCCACCAAACCCGACGACGCCAGCCCAAAATCCCGCCGCCCCGAAAGCGAAATTTGGCCACAATCCGTGTGCTATAGCTCACGGTTTTGGCCTTTTTTCTGCGGAAAAATGGGCGCAGGGCCTCCGCATTATTTTTGCCATTTCTTGAGCGGAAAGCAGTACTTGCGCCGTGAGGAGGCCCCGGCCCAGTTCTACCACAATCGGACCAATTCGAGGGCGCACGTTTCGTCCCCTTTTCGCACCCCGCACCCTCGGTAAATCGGCCGTAAAAGCGAGGTTCGGACCTCGAAATCGACTCCCCTCTTTTCCGGCGTTCGACTGTCGCACGTATCTAATGCATCACCCCAAAATCCCGCACCGCCCGGAAAGCGAAAGTTGGCCAAGATCCGTGAGCGACAGCACACGGCCTTGGCCTTGGCAGCGAGGTGGCTGCGTGCCATGGCCTTGGCCTTGTGCCTTGCCATGGCCTCGGGGTGGCTGCGTGCCATGGCCTTGGCCTTGGCCCTCGGGGTGGCTGCGTGCCAAGGCCTTGGCGCGGGCTGGCTGCGTGCCTAGGCCTTGGCCGCGGGCTGGCTGGGTGCCATGGCCTGGGGTGGCTGGTGCCATGGCCTTGGTATTCGGGGTGGACGCGTGCCTTGGCCTTGACCACGGGGTGGCTGCGTGCCTCGGCCTTGGCCTTGGCCGCGGGCTGGCTCCGTGCCTTCCTCGAAATGCAGCACATGCTCGCGGCCAAGGCAGGTCGGACACACTCACGCACACACAACGCACACTCGGGCCACACTCCCGAGGCAAGGATAGGGAGCTCGAGCATGGCACTGTGACTTGCCGTTGGCCGCGGGGTGGCTGCGTGGCTTGGCCTTGGCCGCAGGCGAGCATTTGGCCAAAATGTGAGCACCACGGTCCTCGCCGTTTCTTCGTATTCTTGGACCAAAAACTGAGATCCACACCTACCTTCCACTTCTTTCTCGGTTTTGCCTGAATCGGACGAGTTGGCCCACCCGTTTGGGCACCCGTTCGCTGCGGTAAGATGGCCGTAAAAGCGAGTTTGAGCTCGGGTGGATTCCGTTTTCTCCGCCACCGACTCCCACCAAACCCGACCGAGCGCCAGCCCAAAATCCCGCCGCCCCGAAAGCGAAATTTGGCCACAATCCGTGTGCTATAGCTCATGGATTTTGGCCTTTTCTGGAGGAAAAATGGGCGCAGGGCCTCCGCATTATTTTTGCCATTTCTTGAGTGGAAAGCAGTACTTGCGCCGTGAGGAGGCCCCGGCCCAGTTCTACCACAATCGGACCAATTCGAGGCACGTTTCGTCCCCTTTTCGCACCCCGCACCCTCGGTAAATCGGCCGTAAAAGCGAGGTTCGGACCTCGAAATCGACTCCCCTCTTTTCCAACGTTCGACTGTCGCACGTATCTAATGCATCACCCCAAAATCCCACCGCCCGGAAGCGCGAAAGTTGGCCAAGATCCGTGAGCTACAGCACACGGCCTTGGCCTTGGAAAAATGGGGTGGCTGGTGCCGTGGCCTTGGCCTTGGCCGCGTGTGGCTGCGTGCCAAGGCCTTGGCGGGGTGGCTGGCCTTGGCCTTGGGGCTGGCTGGTGCCATGGCCTTGGCGGGCTGGTGGGTGCGTGCCTTGGCCTTGGCCGCGGGCTGGCTGGGTGCCATGGCCTTGGGCCTTGGCCGTAAAACGGGGTGGCTGCGTGCCTCGGCCTTGGCCTTGGCCGGGCTGGCTCCGTGCCTTGCTCGAAATGCAGCACATGCTCGCGACCAAGGCAGGTCGCACACTCTCACACACACACAACACACACTCCGGCCGCTCCCGAGGCAAGGATAGGGAGCTCGGCGTGGCCCTGTGCCTTGGCCTTGGCCTTGGGCGGGTGGCTGTGCCCAAGGCCTTGGCCTTGGCGGGTGGCATTTGTGCCAAAATGTGGCCTTGGTCCGCTGGCGTTTCTTCCATTCTTGGACCGGGGTGGATGCCACACCTGCCCTTCCACTTCTTGCCTCGGCCTTTGCCTTGGGCGGGCTGCCCACCCGTTTGCACCCGTTGCTGCCGTAAAATGCAGCACATGCTCGCGACCAAGGCAGGTCGTTTTCTCACGCACACACGACTCACACAAACCCGCTCCCGAGGCAGGAAGGGAGCTCGCGTGGCCCTGTGCCTTGGCGTTGGCCACAATCGGGGTGTGCTGCGTGGCTTGGATTTTGGCGGCGGGCGAGCATTTGGCCAAAATGTGAGCACACGGCCTCGCCGTTTTTCGTATTCTTGGACCAAAAACTGAGATCCACACCTACCTTCCACTTCTTTCTCGGTTTGCCTGAATCGGACCAAGTTGGGCCCACCCGTTTGGGCACCCGTTCGCACCCGGTAAGATGGCCGTAAAAGCGAGTTTGGACCTCGGGTGGATTCCGTTTTCTCCGCCACCGACTCCCACCAAACCCGACCACGCATCACCCCAAAATCCCACGCCGCCCCGAAGCGAAATTTGGCCACAATCCGTGTGCTATAGCTCACGGATTTTGGCCTTTCTGGGCGAGGAAAAATGGGCGCAGGGCCTCCCCATTATTTTGCCATTTTGGCGGAAAGCAGTACTTGCGCCGTGGGAGGCTGGCCCAGTTCTACCCAATCGGACCAATTCGGGCTGCACGTTTCGTCCCCTTGGCACCCCGCACCCTCGGTAAATCGGCCGTAAAAGCGAGGTTGGACCTCCTCGGCCGACTCCCCTCTTTTCCGGCGTTCGGCTGGCACGTATCTAATGCATCACCCCAAAATGCTCCGACCAAGGCAGGTCGAAACTCTGGCCAAGATCCGTGAGCACACACACACTCGGCCGCGCTCGAGGCAAGGCGTAGGGCCTCGGCGTGGCCCTGTGCCTAGGCCTTGGCCGCGGGGTGGCTGGGTGCCATGGCCTTGGCCTTGGCAGGCCTTGGCTGGGGGTGGCCATTGGCCAAAATGTGGCAGCATGGTCCGGGGTGGCTGCGTTCCTCGTATTCTTGGACCTTGGCGGGCTGGATCCACACCTACCTTCCACTTCTTTCTCGGTTTTGCCAAGGCAGGTTGCACTTCTCCCACCCGTTTGGGCACCCGTTCGGCTGCGGTAAGATGGCGTAAAAGCGAGTAGGGAGCTCGGGTGGATTCCGTTTTCTCCTCCACCGACTCCCACCAAACCCGACCACGCCAGCCCAAAATCCCACGCCGCCCCGAAGCGACCAAAATTTGGCCACAATCCGTGTGCTATAGCTCACGGATTTTGGCCTTTTTTGGGGAAAAATGGGCGCAGGGCCTCCCGCATTATTTTGCCATTTCTTTGGCGGAAAGCAGTACTTGCGCCGTGAGGAGGCCCCGGCCCAGTTCTACCACAATCGGACCAATTCGGGCGCGTTTCGTCCCCTTTTCGCACCCCGCACCCTCGGTAAATCGGCCGTAAAGCGAGGTTCGGACCTCGAAAAATCGACTCCCCTCTTTTCCGCCACGTTCGACTGTCGCACGTATCTAATGCATCACCCCAAAATCCCTGCACCGCCCGGAAAGCGAAAGTTGGCCAAGATCCGTGAGCGACAGCACCCGCCATGGCCTTGGCCGCGGGGTGGCTGCGTGCCATGGCCTGGGCCTTGGCCTCGGGGTGGCTGCGTGCCATGGCGTTGGCCTTGGCCACCGGGTGGCTGTGTGCCAAGGCCTTGGCCGCGGGGTGGCTGGGTGCCATGGCCTTGGCCTTGGCTGGGGTGCGTGCTGCCAATTTGGCTTGGCCTTGCCATGGTGGGCCTTGGCGGGCTGGCTGCGTGCCAAGGCCTTGGCTCGCGGGCTGGCCGGCTGGCTTGGCCTTGGCCGCTGGCTGGCTGGCTGGGTGCCATGGCCTTGGCCGCGGGGTGCCTGCGTGCCTCGGGCCCGGGGTGGCTGCGTGCCTCGGCCTTGGCCTTGGCCGCGGGCTGGCTCCGTGCCTTGCTCGAAATGCAGCACATGCTCGCGACCAAGGCAGGTCGCACACTCTCACGCACACACAACACACAACTCGGCCGCGCTCCTGAGGCAAGGATAGGGAGCTCGACTGTGGCCCTGTGCCTTGGCGTTGGCACCGGGGTGGCTGCGTGGCTTGGCCTTGGCCGCGGGCGAGCATTTGGCCAAAATGTGAGCACACGGTCCTCGCCGTTTCTTCGTATTCTTGGACCAAAAACTGAGATCCACACCTACCTTCCACTTCTTTCTCCGGTTTTGCCTGAATCGGACGAGTTGGCCCACCCGTTTGGGCACCCGTTCGCTGCGGTAAGATGGCCGTAAAAGCGAGTTTCGGAGCTCGGGTTGGATTCCGTTTTCTCCACCGACTCCCACCAAACCCGACCACGCCAGCCCAAAATCCCCGCCGCCCCGAAAGCGAAATTTGGCCACAATCCGTGTGCTATAGCTCACGGATTTTGGCCTTTTCCAAGCGGAAAAATGGGCGCAGGGCCTCCGCATTATTTTTGCCATTTCTTGAGGCGGAAAGCAGTACTTGCGCCGTGAGGAGGCCCTGGCCCAGTTCTACCACAATCGGACCAATTCGCGGGCACGTTTCGTCCCCTTTCGCACCCCGCACCCTCGGTAAATCGGCCGTAAAAGCGAGGTTCGGACCTCGAAATCGACTCCCCTCTTTTCCGGCGTTCGACTGTCGCACGTATCTAATGCATCACCCCAAAATCCCGCACCGCCCGGAAATCGCGAAAGTTGGCCAAGATCCGTGAGCTACAGCACACGGCCTTGGCCTTGGCCTGAGGTGGCTGCGTGCCATGGCCTTGGCCGGGGTGGCTGCGTGCCTGCGTGGCCTTGGCCTTGGCCAAAGCCTTGCGGGTGGCTGTGCCAAGGCCCTTGGCCCGGGCTGGCTGGTGCCTTGGCCTTGGCTGCGGGCTGGCTGGGTGCCATGGCCTTGGCCGCGGGGTGGGCTGGCGTGCCTTGGCCTTGGCCACGGGTGGCTGCGTGCCTCGGCCTTGGCCTTGGCCCGCGGGCTGGCTCCGTGCCTTCTCGAAATGCAGCACATGCTCGCGACCAAGGCAGGTCATACACTCTCACACACACAACACACACTCCGGCCCGCTCCCGAGGCAAGGATAGGGAGCTCGAGCGTGGCCCTGTGCCTTGGCGTTGGCAGCGGGGGGTGGCTGCGTGGCTTGGCCTTGGCGCGGCGAGCATTTGGCCAAAATGTGAGCACACGGTCCTCGCCGTTTCTTCGTATTCTTGGACCAAAAACTGAGATCCACACCTACCTTCCACTTCTTTCTCGGTTTTGCCTGAATCGGACGAGTTGGGCCCACCCGTTTGGGCACCCGTTCGCTGCGGTAAGATGGCCGTAAAAGCGAGTTCGGAGCTCGGGTGGATTCCGTTTTCTCCGCCACCGACTCCCACCAAACCCGACCACGCCAGCCCAAAATCCCACGCAGCCCCGAAAGCGCGAAATTTGGCCACAATCCGTGTGCTATAGCTCACGGATTTTGGCCTTTTCAGGAAAAATGGGCGCAGGGCCTCCGCATTATTTTGCCATTTCTTGAGCGGAAAACAGTACTTGCGCCGTGAGGAGGCCCCGGCCCAGTTCTACCACAATCGGACCAATTCGCGGGCACGTTTCGTCCCCTTTTCGCACCCCCGCACCCTCGGTAAATCGGCCGTAAAAGCGAGGTTCGGACCTCGAAATCGACTCCCCTCTTTTCCGGCGCTCGACTGTCGCACGTATCTAATGCATCACCCCAAAATCCGTGCCTGGCCGCCCCGGAAGCGAAAGTTGGCCAAGATCCGTGAGCTACAGCTGGCTGGCCGGGCCTTGGCCTTGGCCCGGGGCCTTGAGGTGAGGTGGCTGCGTGCCTAGGCCTTGGCCCGGGGTGCTGGCCTTGGTGGCATGGCCTTGGCCGCGGGCGCTGTGCATTTGGCCAAAATGTGAGCCACGGTCCTCGCCGTTTCTTCGTATTCTTGGACCAAAAACTGAGATCCACACCTACCTTCCACTTCTTTCTCCGGTTTTGCCTGAATCGGACGAGTTGGCCCACCCGTTTGGGCACCCGTTCCTGCGGTAAGATGGCCGTAAAAGCGAGTTTGGGCTCGGGTGGATTCCGTTTTCTCCGCCACCGACTCCCACCAAACCCGACAGCGCCAGCCCAAAATCACGCCGCCCCGAAGCGCGAAATTTGGCCACAATCCGTGTGCTATAGCTCACAGTTTTGCCTTTTCTGGTGGAAAAATGGGCGCAGGGCCTCCCGCATTATTTTTGCCATTTCTTGAGCGGAAAGCAGTACTTGCGCCGTGAGGAGGCCCCGGCCCAGTTCTACCACAATCGGACCAATTCGAGGGCACGTTTCGTCCCCTTTTCGCACCCCCCCGCACCCTCGGTAAATCGGCCGTAAAAGCGAGGTTCGGACCTCGAAATCGACTCCCCTCTTTTCGGCGTTCGACTGTCGCTGCGTATCTAATGCATCACCCCAAAACCCGCACCGCCCCGAAAGCGCGAAAGTTGGCCAAGATCCGTGGCGACAGACCTTGGCCGCGGGGTGGCTGCGGGCCTTGGCCGTTGGGGCGGGGTTGCTGAGTGCCTAGGCCTTGGCCGCAGGGTGGCTGGGTGCCATGGCCTTGGCCGGGTGGCTGTGTGCCAGGCCTTGGCCGCGGGCTGGCTGGGTGCCATGGCCTTGGGCCGTGCCTTGGCCTTGGGCACGGGCTGGCTGCGTGCCTCGGCCTTGGCCTTGGCCGCGGGCTGGCTCCGTGCCTTGCTCGAAATGCAGCACATGCTCGCGACCAAGGCAGGTCGCACACTCTCACTCACACACAACACACACTCCGGCGGCGCTCCCGAGGCAAGGATAGGGAGCTCGGCGTGGCCCTGTGCCTTGGCGTTGGCAGCGGGGTGGCTGCGTGGCTTGGCCTTGGCAGCGGGCGAGCATTTGGCCAAAATGTGAGCACGGTCCTCGCCGTTTCTTCGTATTCTTGGACCAAAAACTGAGATCCACACCTACCTTCCACTTCTTTCTCGGTTTGCCTGAATCGGACGAGTTGGCCCACCCGTTTGGGCACCCGTTCGCTGCCGGTAAGATGGCCGTAAAAGCGAGTTTCGGAGCTCGGGTGGATTCCGTTTTCTCCCTCCACGACTCCCACCAAACCCGACGACGCCAGCCCAAAATCCCACGCCGCCCCGAAGCGCGAAATTTGGCCACAATCCGTGTGCTATAGCTCACGGATTTTGGCCTTTTCTGAGGAAAAATGGGCGCAGGGCCTCCGCATTATTTTTGCCATTTCTTGAGCGGAAAGCAGTACTTTGCCGTGAGGAGGCCCCGGCCCAGTTCTACCACAATCGGACCAATTCGAGGCACGTTTCGTCCCCTTTTCGCACCCCGCACCCTCGGTAAATCGGCCGTAAAAGCGAGGTTCGGACCTCGAAATCGACTCCCCTCTTTTCCAACGTTCGACTGTCGCACGTATCTAATGCATCACCCCAAAATCCCGCACCGCCCGGAAAGCGCGAAAGTTGGCCAAGATCCGTGAGCTACAGCACACGGCCTTGGCCTTGGCCGTGAGGTGGCTGCGTGCCATGCCTTGGCCTTGGCCTCGGGGTGGCTCCGTGCCATGGCCTTGGCCTTCGGGGTGGCTGCGTGCCAAGGCCTTGGCGTGGGCTGGCTGCGTGCCTGGCCTTGGCCGCCCGCGGGCTGGGTGGGTGCCTTGGCCGCAGGCTGGCTGGGTGCCATGGCCACGGCCTTGGCCCACGGGGTGGCTGCGTGCCTTGGCCTTGGCCCGGGGGTGGCTGCCGTGCCTCGGCCTTGGCCAAAATGCAGCCACGGGGTGGGACCTGCTGTGCCACCTGGCCTTGACTCACTGCGGGCTGGCTGCGTGCCTCGGCCGTTTGGCCTTGGCGCGGGGTGGCTGCGTGCCTGGCCTTGGCCTTGGCGGGCGGATTTGGCTTGGCGCAGGGCCGCCGCCACTGGTGCCAATGGCCTTGGCCAGTTTTCGAGGGCTGTGCTGCTTCGTGCCTCGGCCTTGGCCTGGCCTCCTCTTTTCTGGCTGTTTTGCCGAAATGGCCTTGACGGGCTGGCTGCGTGCCTAGGCCTTGGGCCCCGGTAAGATGGCGTGGCAGGTGCCGTGGCCTTGGCTCGCGGAGCTGGCGTTTTCTGCCACTCCCACCAAACCCGCGGGGCCAGCCCAAAATGCCTTTGCCTTGGCCCGAAACAGGGTGGCCACAATCCGCGTGCCTTAGCTCCGGTTTTTGCCGGGGAAAAATGGGCGCAGGGTGCCTTATTTTTCATTTCTTTGGAAAGCAGTAGTGGCTGCGTGCCTAGGCCAGTTCTGGCCTCGGGGTGGCTGGGTGCCATTGCGTTGCACCCCCCCTTGGCCGCGGGGTGGCTGCATGCCTCCCCTCTTTTGGCCGCGGGCTGGCTGCGTGCCTTGCTCAAAATGCAGCACATGCCCGCGACCAAGGCCAAGATCCGTCGCACACTCTCACGCGGCCACACACAACACACACTTGGGCCGCTCCGGGGCAAGGATAGTGTGCTCGGCGTGGCCCTGTGCCTTGGCCTTGGCCGCGGGGTGGGCGTGCCTAGGCCTTGGCCTTGGCGGGCTGGCTGCGTGCCATGGCCTTGGCCGCGGGCGAGCATTTGGCCAAAATGTGGGCACACGGTCCTCGCCGTTGGCTTCGTATTCTTGGACCAAAAACTGAGATCCACACCTACCTTCCACTTCTTTCTCTGGTTTTGCCTGAATCGGCTCGAGTTGGCTCACCCGTTTGGGCACCCGTTCTCTGGCGGTAAAATGGCCGTAAAAGCGAGTTTCAGACCTCGGAATTGGATTCCGTTTTCTCCGCCACCGACTCCCACCAAACCCGACAACGCCAGCCAAAAATCCCGTGCCGCCCCTGAAACCACGAAATTTGGCCACAATCCGTGTGCTATAGCTCATGGATTTTGGCCTTCGCGGGCGGAAAAATGGGCGCAGGGCCTCCCGCATTATTTTTGCCATTTCTTGAGCGACCAAAAACAGTACTAGCACCGTGAGGAGGCCCCGGCCCAGTTCTACCAGAATCGGACCAATTCGCGGGCACGTTTCGTCCCCTTTTCGCACCCCGCACCCTCGGTAAATCGGCCGTAAAGCGAGGTTGGACCTCGGAATCGACTCCCGTCTTCTCCGGCGTTCGACTGTCTGCACGTATCTAATGCATCACCCCAAAGTCCGCACCGCCCGGAAAGCGCAAAAGTTGGCCAAGATCCGTGAGCTATAGCACACGGCCATGGCCTTGGCCGCGGGGTGGCTGGGTTCCATGGCCTTGGCCTTGGCCGCGGGGTGGCTGGGTGCCATGGCCTTGGCCTTGGCAGCGGGGTGGCTGGGTGCCATGGCCTTGGCATTGGCCGCGGGGTGGCTGGGTGCCATGGCCTTGGCCTTGGCAGCGGGGTGGCTGGGTGCCATGGCCTTGGCATTGGCCGCGGGGTGGCTGGGTGCCATGGCCTTGGCCTTGGCCGCGGGGTGGCTGCGTGCCAAGTCCTTGGCTTGGCCATGGGGTGGCTGGGTGCCATGGCCTTGGCCTTGGCAGCGGGGTGCTGCGTGCCTAGGCCTGTGCCATGGGCCTGCCTGGCCTTGGTCCGCGTGGTGGCTGGTGTAGGCCATGGCCTTGGCGCGGGGTGGCTGCGTGCCTTGGCTTTGGCGCGGGCTGGCTGCGTGCCTTGCTCGAAATGCAGCACATGCTCGCGACCAAGGCACGTCGCACACTCTCTGCGCACACACAACACAAACTTGGGCGCTCCGGGGCAAGGATAGGGAGCTCGGCGTGGCCCTGTGCCTTGGCCTTGGCAGCGGGGTGGCTGCGTGCCTTGGCCAGCGGGCGAGCATTTGGCCAAAATGTGAGCACACGGTCCTCGCCATTGGTTCGTATTCTTGGACCAAAAACTGAGATCCACACCTACCTTCCACTTCTTTCTCGGTTTTGCCTGAATCGGACGAGTTGGCCCACCCGTTTGGGAACCCGTTCTCTGGCGGTAAAATGGCGTTAAGCGAGTTTCGGGCTCGGGTGGATTCCGTTTTCCCCGCCACCGACTCCCACCAAACCCGACCTCGCCAGCCAAAAATCCGCCGCCCCGAAACGACGAAATTGCCGCAATCCGTGTGCTATAGCTCACAGTTTTGGCCTTTCGGCGGAAAAATGGGCGCAGGGCCTCCGCATTATTTTCGCCATTTCTTGAGCGGAAAACAGTACTAGCACCGTGAGGAGGCCCCGACCCAGTTCTACCACAACCGGACCAATTCGCGGGCACGTTTCGTCCCCTTTTCACACCTCCGCACGTTCGGTAAATCAGCCGTAAAATGAGGTTCGGACCTTGGAATCGACTCCCGTCTTCTCCGACGTTCGACTGTCGCACGTATCTAATGGATCACCCCAAAATCCCGTACCGCCCAGGAAACGCGAAAGTTGGCCAAGATCCGTGAGCTGCAGCACACGGCCTTGGCCGTAGGGTGGCTGCGTGCCTAGGCCTTGGCAGCGGCGTGGCTGGGTGCCATGGCCTCCGCGGGGTGGCCTTGGCCTTGGCGGGGCTGGCTGCGTGCCATGCTCGAAATGCAGCACATGCTGCTGACCAAGGCACGTCGCACACTCTGGCGCACACACAATACACACTTGGGCCGCGCTCCCGGGCCAAGGATAGGGAGCTCGAGCGTGGCCCTGTGCCTTGGCCTTGGCCACGGGGTGGCTGCGTCCCTTGGCCTTGGCCACGGGGTGGCTGCGTGCCTAGGCCTTGGCTGCGGGGTGGCTGCGTGCCTGGCTGCGGGGTGGCTGCGTGCCTAGGCCTTGGCCGCAGGGTGGCTGGGTGCCATGGCCTTGGCCTCGGCCGCGGGGTGGCTGGGTGGCATGGCCTTGCCCTTGGCCGCGGGCTGGCTGCGTGCCTTCCTCAAAATGCAGCACCTGCGCGCGACCAAGGCACGACGCACAGTCTCGCGCACACACAACACACACTTGGGCTGCGCTCCCGGGGCAAGGATAGGGAGCTCGAGCGTGGCCCTGTGCCTTCGCCTTGGCCGCGGGGTGGCCGCGTGCCTTGGCCTTGACCTTGGCCGCGGGCGATCATTTGGCCAAAATGTGAGCACACGGTCCTCGCCGTTGCTTCGTATTCTTGGACCAAAAACTGAGATCCACACCTACCTTCCACTTGTTTCTCCGGTTTTGCCTGAATCGACGAGTTGGCCCACCCGTTTGGGCACCCGTTCTCTGGCGGCAAAATGGCCGTAAAAGCGAGTTTGGAGCTCGGGGTGGATTCCGTTTTCTCCGCCACCGACTCCCACCAAACCCGACCACGCCCGCCAAAAATCCCACGCCGCCCCGAAGCGATCCGTGTGCTATAGCTCGAGTTTTGGCCCTTTCGGGCGTGGAAAAATGGGCGCAGGGCCTCATTATTTTCGCCATTTCTTGAGAGGAAAACAGTACTAGCACCGTGAGGAGGCCCCGGCCCAGTTCTACCACAACCCGGACCAATTGGCGGGCGTTTCGTCCGCTTTTCGCACCCTCGCACGTTCGGAAAATCAGGCGTAAAACGAGGTTCGGACCTCGGAATCGACTCCGTCTTCTCCGACATTCGACTGTCGCACGTATCTAATGCATCACCCCAAAATCGCCTCGCCCGGAAAGCGAAAGTTGGCCAAGATCCATGAGCTACAGCTCACGGCCTTGGCCGCGGGGTGGCTGCGTGCCTAGGCGTTGGCCGCGGGGTGGCTACGTGCCTTGGCCTTGGCATTGGCCACGGGGTGGCTGCGTGCCTACGCCTTGGCTGCGGGGTGGCTGGTTGCCATGGCCTTGGCCTTGGCGGCGGGGTGGCTACGTGCCTAGGCTGGTTGCCATGGCCTTGGCGTGGCCGCAGGCGAGCATTTTGCCAAAATGTGAGCACCACGGTCCTCGCCGTTGCCGTATTCTTGGACCAAAAACTGAGATCCACACCTACCTTCCACTTCTTTCTCTGGTTTTCCTGAATCGGACGAGTTGGCCCACCCGTTTGGGCACCCGTTCTCTAGCGGTAAAATGGCTGTAAAACGAGTTTGGAGCTCGGGTGGATGCCGTTTTCTCCGCCACCGACTCCCACCAAACCCGACCACGGCAGCCAAAAATCCCCCGCCCCGAAGCGAAATTTGGCACAATCCGTGTGCTATAGCCCATGGATTTTGGCCTTTTCAGCGGAAAAATGGGTGCAGGGCCTCCCCATATTTTCGCCATTTCTTGAGTGGAAAACAGTACTAGCACCATGAGGAGGCCCGGCCCAGTTCTACCACAACCGGACCAATTCGCGGGCACATTTCGTCCCCTTTTCGCCCCCCGCGTTTGGTAAATCGGCCGTAAAATGAGGTTCGGACCTCGTAATCGACTCAGTCTTCTCCGGCGTTCGACTGCGCGCGTATCTAATGCATCACCCCAAAATCCGCACCAAAATCCGAAGGTTGGCCAAGATCCGTGAGCTACAGCCACGGAAATGCGGGTTGGTCAAGAGCGGGGTCAAGTGCTACATGGCAGCCGTGGCTGCGTGCCTTAGCCTCGTGCGCGGGGTGGCTGCGTGCCATGGCCTTGGCTTTGGCCATGGGGTGGCTGTGTGCCTTGGCTTTGGCCGCGGGCTGGCTGCGTGCCTTGCTCGAAATGCAGCACATGATCGCGACCAAGGCAAATCGCACACTCTCGCACACACACAACACACACTTGGACCGCACTCCCGGGCATGGATAGGGAGCTCGGCGTGGCCCTGTGCCTTGGCCTTGGCCTCGGGGTGGCGCGTGCTTGGCCTTAGCCTTGGCAGCGGGCGAGCATTTGGCCAAAATGTGAGGACACGGACCTCGCCGTTGCTTCGCATTCTTGGACCAAAAACTGAGATCCACACCTACCTTCCACTTCTTTCTCGGTTTTGCCTGAATCGGACGAGTTGGCCCACCGTTTGGGCACCCGTTCTCTGGAGGTAAAATGGCCGTAAAAGCGAGTT
>JASUUG010000812.1:0-112206 GCA_030449905.1 Luvunga scandens
ATAGTTTTGAGAATTAACAACATATAGATTGCCGTTTCATCATCCAATATCTAGTTTATTTTATTTCGTTTTTAATAAAAGTTCCCAGAAGAGATTTTACATCATTTTGTGCTATTTCATTATGGTTTTTAGAAAATAAGGACATTGAACATTTTATAAATATTTTATTTTAGAAACACTTTTTTTTAATTACATGAAATTAATATTCAAATTCAAATCTCATATTATATGAGATTATTATTAATATATTCTGATAAGATAATTACTAGTTTTATATTAAATTTTATATACTACTATCTAAAATTTTAACTCTTTCTAACGTTCAAACGATATTTATTATACTCATTTTAAAAAAATTACTTTTACTTAATTATTATCCATAATTAAAAAAATTTGAACCCTCACAATATTTTGTAAGGGCTCGAACGTGGAGTGGTTTCTTAAAAACATTTCTTAACATATAATTTTTCGGATTGTAATATTTTGCACAGTCACTTCATAGTCTACTGCTCAGAGAAACTCGGGTTGATAACATAGTATTTATAACGTGTCCCTTCTAAACAAACACGTAAAGTAATTTGTCAATACTCATTGATTTGAATGCATATAATATTTTAGTTGCTAAAGCACCACCTGGCAGCAAGCTGTCTACACTACGCACAGTTTAAAATCACATTGTTAATTTATTGTATAGTTTATTCGCAACGGACAGCAAATCAGTTTCAGCCATTCATGCGATTCACCAATTCTCAATCTTATCTCTTCTTTCCCACCTCCCAATTAATCACTTATATAATTAAAGTATTAATAAAACTATCAATTTAACCTCGTTTCCTTTGTGGGTAAAGCCACTACTCCAATCACCAATCACCTCAGGTAAAATGATAACCAAAAAGGGCAAATCAAAAGAGTGATCATCAAATTTTTGTGGGGCAGACTGGTATTTTGCAGGTAAATATGACCAAAGTTTTGTGGCAAAATGGTCTTTTAACAAAACATATTAAATATCACCCTGTCAAATTTAAAAAAAAAAAATCCCTCATTCTGTCGCTCGATCTCCTCTCTCTCATTCACAAAAAGGCTTTTCAACTCGGAACAAGTACACAACAACAGCACACGTAGATTTCCATCCTCTCTTAAGCCAACTTAAGATCCAAAACAACAAAAGCACTTTCCAAAAAAGCAGAAGCGCTTTCGTTATTCTTCTTCATCTCTTCATCTGATCAAACGCATAAGTTTTAAAATTCGCAAAACCCAAACTCTTTTTATTTTTTTCGTTCACGTGTATACCCATTTGTTTTCTCACGACACAAAGCAAAAAAAAAAAAGTTATTACCGTCTTCAATCTTCATTTGGATTCTCACAAAGTTTAGTTTTTTCCCCTTGAAAAAGAAAAATATTAAACTTGATCTGTTATCGCTCTTTTTCAATCTACATTTAGATGACTCCGCCATTATCTTTTGGCCACTCTGTGTTTCCAAGTATTCTCTTTCTTTGATTCCTTCTTAGTTAAAGCAAAAAACAAATGAACATTTAGTATCTGGGTCCTGATTTTGGTTCAAAAGTTTGTTGCTTTCGCGACAAAATCACTTCTTTGTAGATTAGGGTTTTCCGTTTATTGCTTTATTTAGCTCTTCTTTGTGATCTTGCCATTTTAGCGAGAGTTTAGTGTTCTTTGCTTTCTGGATACTTTTGTTTTTGTGGAATTTGGGATTTGGTTATCTGGATTTGTGTGATCTTGTGGCTGGAGTTGCTGCTCAAGTTGATTTGTTTGCTTTGAAGGATCTTGATGTTTTGTTGATAAGATGCAGCCTGATCAAAGAAAAAAGGTTAGTTCAATCATTTCCTAGATGTGTGTATGCTTTTGTTTATTTATAATTATTGTATGCGAATATGTGTAGATTTGTATTAGTTGCTATCATTGGCGCAAGATCCTAACGAGTAGTAATAAGGGCATAATCTGTTGTTTATGTTTAGGTCATTGGTAATTTTATTTGTTACTTGGCATTGGGAAAAAAATTCTCAGTTTTACTCTATTCTGCTTAAAAATTTTGTGGTCCAATTGTAATGTAATATTTTTGTTGTATAGTGGGTATTATTCTTGTATCTGGATAGGAAGAAACAGCTTGTCATCTTCATATCTCATGTTCTCTGTCACATAGTTATATCCCCTTCGGTAATTTCATGGACCCTCTGTAACATTCTTGTCGTAAGAATCTCATTGTTTGTTCGCTTCACTGTATGTTTTGGGTTTAGAATCGGTTTAGGAACTGTAAAAGGCATGTTTCTTGTTGTATGAGATATTTCACTTCTTGTTACAGATTGTGGAAGTTGGCAAATGGCAACCACAACTTTGTGTTATAATATTTTCTCCCATTCTTTTGTATTCCTTTGTGTATATGAAGTTGCTGGTGCCCTGGAGGAGAAATGTTATAGTAAATGATAGTTAAATACTCCTTTTTTCAGGGTCATTAACTGATGTCCTCGAAGTCAATGATTGTAGTCTTTTTACATTTACTTTAATGCATGTATTGTTTTTACCTCAAGGTATTCCTTTGACCACTATACTAGACCTTGGTGATGAGAGGTCACAGACAAGGTGTGTAGCCAAATTTAAGTTGGATTTCTTCATACATTGTTTGATTGGAGATGGAACTCATTAAAATCAATAATTACTTGGACAATGTCCATGAATTTTTGCATACTAATCATAGTTGCCAGTGTTGGCGGTACATGTATGTTGTATATTTTGGTAGTATTGGATTTATATTTGTTGCACCAGTTGATTTGATTTAATATGAATAACACTTAGTGGGTTGCTTATATATACTTGTGGTATTGCAGTCATCTGCAGATGTGGACTTTTTCACTGAGTATGGTGAAGGCAGCAGGTACAAAATAGAGGAAGTAATAGGTAAAGGAAGCTATGGTGTTGTCTGCTCAGCGTATGACACACATACTGGAGAAAAGGTTGCAATTAAGAAAATCAATGATATATTTGAACATGTTTGATGCCACCCGCATCCTTCGTGAGATTAAACTTCTTCGACTCTTGCGTCATCCAGACATTGTTGAGATCAAACACATCTTGTTACCGCCTTCCAGAAGGGAATTCAAAGACATATATGTTGTTTTTGAACTCATGGAATCTGATTTACACCAGGTTATTAAAGCAAATGACGATTTGACTCCAGAACACTACCAGTTTTTTCTTTATCAGCTTCTACGAGGTCTGAAATACATCCACACAGGTTAGATCTTATTCTTTCATTGCAGATTATCTCTTCCTCTTATGTGCTTGTGCTACATTTTGAATTGTGGATGTGGCACATGTAAGGAAATTACTCTTGGTAGTCTCTGATGGACATTCCAGTCTGATATTACATTTTTCAATCTGTTATGTTTTTGCAGCAAATGTCTTTCACCGGGATCTGAAGCCCAAAAATATCTTAGCAAATGCTGACTGTAAACTCAAGATCTGTGACTTTGGACTCGCAAGGGTTGCTTTCAATGATACTCCTACTGCTATATTCTGGACAGTAAGTTCTCTATAAGCCCGCAATATATATGGAAATTAATTTTTATATGGTCTACAGACTGTTGGTTCTTGGTCTGTTGGTGCAAATAATATTTATGGTTTACTGTACTAACAGGACTATGTTGCGACAAGATGGTACAGAGCACCTGAATTATGTGGATCCTTTTTCTCAAAGGTGCAAGAATTATTACCCCTTACCATTTCCTTGGAAGTAGCTTGATCCATGCATCTGGTATCATGATTCTTGTTCTGTTTTAAAAAATCATTTTTGAGTGCTTGTACCTTTCTGTGTGCGTTTGTAAACTCATGAATTTGAAAAGCCTCCAATAACTCTTTTTTCCTGCCTATTATCCCCACTGTGCTATTTTCTTAGAGTGTTATTTGGAGTCGATTCTTCCTTACTAGTTGGATCAGTAGTATGCTATTACATCTTTAACTTACCCGGTTGTCTATTGGATTGGAGCATAATTAAGATCAAATTATGATCATTTTGGCAGAACAGAATTCTCTCATAAATTTTAGCTTGCATGTCTTTTGTTTCTAATCACCCTCATTTTGCTTACAGTATACACCGGCAATAGATATATGGAGCATTGGGTGCATCTTTGCTGAGCTTTTAACAGGGAAGCCTCTTTTCCCTGGGAAGAACGTTGTCCATCAGCTAGACATCATGACTGATCTGTTGGGAACTCCATCTCCCGAAGCCATTGCCAGGGTCTGTTTGCTATTACACATCGTTTGGTGTGGCTATGATGGTTTTATGAGCAGTGTCGCACCGTTTCACTGCTTGTTCTTTGCATTTTTTTTTAACTGAATTATTGATACTACACTGTCAGGTACGCAATGAGAAAGCTCGGAGATACTTAAGCAGTATGCGAAAGAAGAAGCCAATCCCTTTCTCCCAGAAGTTCCCCAATGCAAATCCACTTGCACTTCGATTACTAGAAAGAATGTTGGCATTTGAGCCCAAGGATCGGCCTACTGCAGAGGAGGTGATTATTAGTGGCTTTTTTTCTACTTTTCTTATATACCCTTCTTCTAACAGATGCCCTGTTGTGTCCTCCTGCATTGTATTAGGCCCTTGCAGATCCATACTTTAAGGGTTTAGCTAAGGTTGAGAGAGAGCCTTCTGCTCAACCAGTTACCAAGATGGAGTTTGAATTCGAGAGACGAAGGATAACAAAAGAAGATGTAAGAGAACTCATATATCGAGAAATTCTTGAATACCATCCTCAAATGCTGAAAGAGTTCTTAGAAGGTTCTGAGCCAACGGGTTTCATGTATCCAAGGTAGTTTACGAAAACCAATTAATTGTGTTACTGCTTGAAACACCCTTGTTCATGTTGATTTCATTTCAACCTTAGACTTTGTTAGGAAATTATAGTCTATTTAATCTTTCATGAACCTTTTATACTTTTGCTGGGCACCTTCCTTTGCATTGTCAGTAATTGTTGATGATACGTATACTTTTGCATTAACTTTGTTCTCGATAAATTGCATCAAAAAGGAGGGGGTGGGGGGAGGGGGAGGCAATTGTTTTCAGTTGCATAGAAAAATCTGTGGATGTTCTATTGGATTTCTATTTGGAACTTCTTATTTGAAAAGGTCCTTTTGAATTTGGTGTTTCTGATTCAATATTAGATTATCATACTGCTTTAAACAGCCTCAAATTTGAAATTTTTCTGTTTTGAAGTATGATGAAAACATGTGCTGTGGAAGTTGTTATTTAATTATATACTGTTTGCAGTGCCGTTGACCATTTCAAGAAGCAGTTTGCTTACCTCGAGGAGCACTATGGAAAGGGCTCTACTGTTGCTCCACCTGAGAGGCAACATGCATCATTACCCAGGTATCTACATATTTGCAAATTTGGTATGCTGCTATCCATCTATTAGGCTTCACTTCTCCTGTTTATATCATCAAAGATGTGTCTGTATCACTGCTATATCTACTATTAGGCTTCACTTCTGTTTATATCATCAAATATGTGTCTGTATCACTGCTATATGTCCTCTCTTATTTGTCATTTCCAAGTATGCTTATGAGATTTGATGTATGCAGACCATGTGTATTGTACTCTGATAAAACGGTACAGAATTCGGCAGCTGTTACAGATGATCTTTCCAAATGCTCCATTAAAGAGGTTGAGAAACCACCTATGGATAGGACATCTGGGATACCTATGACAAGGCTCCCCATTCAAGTTCCACAAGGTACCCAAGGCAAGAATTATTTTATTTTGATGCAAGGATTTTGCAGCATACTTTTTAAAATATGTTTCTACTCTGACGTGAAATTTTATCTCACAGTGGTGGTTTCTTACTGAATGCTAACCCAATGTATATCACTTTCATTCAGCTTCTTGACACTCTGTAACTTTCTGCAACACAGTACTTTAATCTGCATTATTAAAAAAGAAAAAAAACTGTTATAATGGCTATTGGTTGAAAATGTAATTTCTCTAGCCTGCATGTTTATAATATACCAGCTGCTAAATGGTTTTGGTGTAGCAGGTGCTGCAAGACCTGGGAAAGTTGTCAGTTCGGTGTTGCGTTACAACAATTGTGGAGCAGCAGCTGCTGAGGCTCTTGATCAGCGGAGGTTGATTAGGAATCCAGCTGTTTCAACTCAATATGCTGCCAGTTCATATCCAAGAAGAAGCTCAGCATGTAAAAATGAGAGGGTGAATGATGAATCCGTTGAAGGTTCCAATGGATTGCAGCCAAAGCCGCAGTACATGGCAAGGAAAGTTGCTGCTGCGCAAGGTGGTTCTGGAAGCAACTGGTATTGATACATTGCCTTGTCGTACTTGCAGAGGACTCAACTGTCCACACTCAGCTTGATGATGCTAGTTACACATCATCCAAGATTGATCTGCTCGCAAGCAGGAAATATCAGACACGGTATGTTTTCCTGGTATTACATACCATCTCAGAGTTTAAAGGATTAGAAGTTTGATATTTTATGTTGGAGAAAGCCATAAAGTTGTAATTTATAGCACTAACTGAAAATGGAGGGGTTAGTTCGGGTTCAACCGTCCACGACCCTCTTCCTATATGATGAGATAAATAACCAAGATACAAGGGATGTCTAATGTCATAACGTATTGGGAAAAGGCAAGGCAATTCGTTGATTGCGAAGTTCTGTTGTCTCCTAATTCTTTGCAAATCGATTCATAAGTTATCACCTCTTTTTTCCACATTTCTTGTTTGATTTTGGGCCACAACCATTACAGTTAATTTACTGTTTTTTTTTTTTTAAAAAAAACTGTCTATTTTCATTTCTTCTCTATGGACGTAGAGAAAATTGTATTAACTTTCATTGATTGTCGAACATGTATATTTCGGCTTGTTGCACCATGTGTGGACTTGCTTACCAGGTTGAGTTAAGATTCAGTTTGATATCCTGAAATAAGATTACTAGCCAAGTCTTGGGGCATCTGAATGTCAACACATAAGCAGATAACTCAAGTTGAGTGGATGACATGGGATACTACAAACTGTGACTTGAGAAAGAGCAGATAAATGTCTTATTATTTAAATAAATATACTATATGCACATTACACAGCTATGAAACAGCCCGGTGCTTCCAAATGCGAAATGATGGGCGTTCTTCAAAAGTCCTTCACTAGGGACGCCACTACACCCGTTCCGTGATCCCACAAAATTTGGAGTTTTCATGATGTCTTTTTGATTTCAAAACCTCTAGAAATGTAACAAATTTCAAGTACATCCGAATCAATAATGTTCCTGTTTCTTTTACTCGTTTCTCATGCTTCCTGTTCCCTGTTTCTTTTACTTAATTTAGTTTCTGATGTTTTGGGATAAAGTTATTTTATTAATTTCCTCTAGTTTAATGAATGGTTATATAGCTTACAGTTAAAAGGAAAAAAGTGCATTGTAACAACGAAGAAAAAAGAACACCAAATGGGTTAATGAAGATAACGTTTTTGAAACGAAAATTTATTGATTTTGTGTTCTGACGACACACAGAAATAAAATTTACGTGAGTGACCAGCCTTCTAATGAATATTATGCTTGATAAGAGGAAAGTTTATAGCACGTTTCTAACTTTTTATTTTTTTACCGTTACCAAACACATCAATTCCATCCATAGTTTGCGTCAGGGGATTAGGATCCTTGCTAAATGATGATTAGTTTAGAGAGTAATGATGATTCGTTTAGAAAGTAAATGCATCGAATTCAAATAATCTCACTATTTATTATTCCCTTCTATATAGTTGTATTTAATTTAAATACAAATTTACCCCAAATTTTACCTAATATTTTCGTAGTCATGGGTTAAAATTAAGAGTGGAACTATTGACACCCCTCTAAATATCTCTTAATACAGTTTTTCTTAATTAATCCCATTAAATTATAAATCTCTTTTAACACCTCCATCAATGACAAAAATACTCTTAATTAAAACTTATTAGTATAAACTCCATTCTCTAATTTTTATTTATTTATATTGTTAAACCCCATTTCAATAATAGGGTTTCTTCCATTCAAAATAAAAAACCAACATGTTTTTATTCCCCCTATTGCAGCCAACGGTGGGTAAATTTCTCATCCAAAAATTAGAGAAAAAAGCTCAAAAATTAGAGAAAAATCCAACCTTTTTGTTTGACTTTTGAGTGGGGGTTTAGTTAAAAATTAAGGAAAATGACTGCTAGGTCCCTAATATTTGAGGAAAGGGACATAAAAACCCTTAATGTTTTAATATATATATATATATATATATATATATATATATATATATAAGCCCCTTTTTTTGATAATAATTCTGTTTATTTTAATGGAAAAAGGGTAATATTGTATATTTATAACAAGATACATAGAAAATAACTGTTAGCCCCAAGCATTTAGGGAAAAAGATATAAAATTCTCTAATGTTTTTGAAAAAAGGACATATAACTCTCTTTCCATTAATAAATTTTGTTTATTTTGAATGAGAAAAGGGTAACAACAACAAGAACAACAATAAAAAAAATAATTAAAATAATAAAGTTAATAAAAATAATAATGATGATGATGACATTAATGAATAATAATAGTAATTAAAATAATAAAATTAGTAACTTTTAATAATAATATAATAACAATAATAATAATATCAATAACAATGACATTAACAATGATAATGCTAATAATAATTAAAATAATAAATCAATCAAATTTAATAATATTATTAATAATAATCATATTAATAAGCAACAATGATGATGCTGATATTACCCTTTCTTAATTAAAATAAACAAAATTTATTAATGGAAACGGATTATGTGCCTTTTTTAAAAAAATATTAGGGAGCTTCTTGTCCTTTTTTTAGAACGTTGGGCGACTAATAGTTATTTTTCGTGTATTTTGTTTTAAACGTACAATATCACCTTTTTCTATTAAAATAAATGAAATTATTAACGAAAAAAGAGATTTATGTCTTTTTTAAAATATTAAGAATTTTTATGTCTTTTTTTTCAAACATTGGAGACCTAACAGTTTTTTTTCTTAAAAATTATCTTATTATATGATTTTAATAAAAATAAAAATTATAAAATAATTAAAAAAATTTTAAGAGGTAGTTGGCTGGGTGCCAATAGTCTCACTGAAAATTAATATGCAAGTTATGAATTCCAATCTGGAATTTTTCTTAAATGCGCGCGTCTGTCTGCAAGTTATGAATTATATGCGTACCTACACTATAGCCATAGAAGTCAAGGGCACACATCTCGTTAGAAATGTACACAAGCTTTCCCGTTCTTATTCTCGGAGGTTTGTATGAAATTATGACAAAACAAGCAAAGCACATATAGTCACTGCAGGTTCAGCTCAAAATCGATGCACCAGTCTTTTAACTTCCAGAAACTGCACAGGAAACAAACTTTCAACACCCATATGTTCAAAAATTGTAGAACAGTTTAATGAACCACTAATGTTATATTTTAACAAATAATTTATCAACTGTTAGTATAATCCAAAAATGTTAGGACCTAACATTTTTTTTTTTTTTGGGCGGTAAAGGTAATGGAAGACCAGTCATTCCTTTATCAGTGTACCCTCTGCTTCACCCGCCTCCCATTGACATCACAGCCATCTGGTAATGTCTCATTCCCATGCCCTGAAGCAATGACAGAATGCTCGCCTATTTTGGCCACATATTGCAGCAGTTCAGTGAGCACAGAAGGGCAACTTTCTTTTAAGTATTCAAACCCATCTGTTTGCATCACAGCTGCAGAAGAAGGTCAACAAATCCTGTGGTTAGTATTGCTATCAAAGAATACTCTCCAAACATATCATCAATCATAGCGCAAGAAGCATGAATTTATCTACCTTTTAAATTTTCAGGTGATGCAATGAATTTGAGGCAAACAGCTTTCAGTTGGGAACAGTGATGCTGCTCTGCCAAGGCCAATGTGGTGGCAACAGTGTTTATAGCAACATCCTCACAGAGCTTAGCCTCACAGAGTAATTTGAGCCTTTCAAGTGCATACCGGTCTGCTGCAGCAAGAAGATGCTGAGCCATCAGTGTAGAAGCCCATTTTGGACTCAGATCAACAAGCTCTTCCATATCTGGCATAGCATCCCAGTAGATAAAATGCAGTAATGCCTGCATATATATCCAAATCACATTAGCAAGAATACATCTACATCCAAATCTATGTCCGGGCTTACTTATGCACTGTGCAACACCTAAGTATGACTAAACATTCTGCAGAGCCTGATCAAATGGAACAAAGAGCAGTGTATCATCACCAACTCTAACTTAGAAGAAGAATGTGCCTAGATGAAAAAAGATAAATTGTGAATACAGAAGGAAGAGATACAGAAACACATGCCGGCATCTCTTTGCCATAATCCATAGCAATGTGAGCTAAGTAAAATCCTAAGAAACTGAATCAAAATACAAGTCCAGCAAAAATTTTGAAAGTTCAAGTTGATTCAATTTAGAATATTACATATTAATCACAACCCAAATAGTTGGATACAACTGTTGCATGGCAGTTTCTCAAACTATCTTTTTGGCTTGAGCGCTGCTACACACAGCTGAGATATTGCCAGAAAAAAAATTCAAAATAAATGCTCAAAAACTCAAACAACAGTTAGGTTATATTTATACTCCACAGGTGTTTCAAAATATAAAGATATTTATACCATAAAACTGATCAGGCATAGAAATAATGCAAATAGCAGCGGCAGTCAGGAATAGAAGCAAGAAGATTGTAAACCTTAGCCAGGTTGAGTAAGATATTGGTACAGGAGCAGCGCCTTAGGAGAAGGTTCCAGATGTACAATTGTATATATCATCCTGTACAACAATGTAATTACTCACCTCACAAAGGCAACCAACAGATGAAGCGACCTCTTCCTATAATTTTATAAATTATGTATCACAGATGACATACAGATCATAATTAAAGATTCCCAAAGAGCTCAATAGAGTATTCAAATACGTTTGCTTATATGCACCACAGTAGGTGAAAACAACTATTTGTATACAGGAATCCAAACCATCTTCCAACTATTAATAGCCTATTATAGCCAAAAGCATAAGAAATGTCTACCACAACAATAAAAATGATTAAGCTTAATAATCTCTCAATGCCGCTTTATAAACACGAAAATGGAATGAGCCTTCACCCAGTCACCCGAACCAAAGACATTACTAAAAACTCAAACTTCCTTGTGACATGTTGAAGAAAGGATATCCCTTTCCAAAAAAGACTGCTAGAAAAGGAAAACAAAAACAGACAAATAAAAAGAAGCAACAAGGTTGAGTTTTTCGTCTCCAAAGACTGATGCCAATCACGGTTTTCAACGACAGGAGCCAAGACTATCGTGTAAAGCATTTTACCATTCAATAAAATAGTGGAAGAATGTAGGATAAGGGAAAGGAAAACAAGAACAGAGACAGCGATTTATATGTCCACACATGCATACATTCCCCCGCCGCCCCCCCCCCCCCCCTCTGATAGAAACTGCGTGAAGTTGTATGGGGTCAAAAATAGATTTTCAAAAGAACAAGCTCAACATAGAGGAACGAATTAATGCAGTTCACTAGCAATGGTATGCAGGAAATCAATATGCATAAGACTGGTGTTTGCAGGAAGAGTGCCAGAGAAGAGAGAGGAAACCTTAAAAACTGGGACTTCCATGTCTTCCACCTTAATGCATTGAGTGTTTTGATCCTTTAATGGACCAAAAAGTTGTGCCTTGAACACAGGTGAACGTGTAGCAAGTACCAACTTGTGGGCAGCAAACCTTTCTCCATCAACTTCAAAATTCACATCAGTAAACCTTCCACCTTCCAGAAGCTTCCCAAATTGCTTACCGATATCAGAAGGCGGCACAGGAATTGAGTATGTCTTAGGTCCCTCCGTATATGACTTAACTACCCCAACACAACAGCGAATTGAGAGACAATCATCTTTAAGGTAGTCTGATGTCTCTAGCAAAGTTCTCTTGAAAAAGCGTTTATAACCCCTGAAATACCCAACAATGGAACCCAGTTAATTAAGACTGCAGAAAATAACAGAACTAGCACTAACTTCTATGATGACACAGAAAAGAGAACTACTGTGCCAATGCAGGCTTGCCTGATCAATGGAGTTTTAATACTCATAGAACATCCATATACAAACCGTCATCCTACAACCCTACTTTTGAAATTAAAAAAAAAAAGAACTGTGTAGAGACCAGTCACCCAGTGAATTATTGAAGAAATTCTACAGCACTTTGCAAGAATCAAGAGTAATTAAAACTGAACTCCATCAATATCATAAAAGACCCAAAAATGGTAAAACTCTCCAAATGCAGATATAAAATATATAAATAACCTTCTAACAAGAACTACATAAACATGTACAACCCCAACCAACACTAGAAACTTCCAACATCCACCATTTGGTACTTAAATTCATCAACTGGTAGCACAATTTTCGGTTTTAACTTCTAAAACCACAAAATCCGCATTTTCTTGACTTTTACAATCTTATTACATAAATTCCCATACATCTTAGCCGCATAAATTTACAGGGACTGGGCCCCAAGTTGCATCCTAAAACATTAACATCAAATCACACAATAACTAACAAAACTATCAATCACAAATCAAGCGCGAAAAAAAATAGACTCACCACATGCTGCCACGATATTTAAGCGCGTAGGGTCCACTTTCAAGGGTTCTTCCGAAATGGGTATGGACCTTGTGCCGTTCCTTCCCGCTCTGATCCAAAAGCGTGAGCTCGAACAGCGCTCTCACGTCTGTTCCCTCGCTCGCCAAGGCAATAAACAACGACACATAAGCCGCGTTATCTTCTGCGCTCTTACCGTCCGGGTAAAAATATACGGCCCATGCATACCCACCCACAATGAAAGTGTCGGAAGCTATGTACTTGCCGATGCCCATGCCCTTCGAAAGCGAATAGCCGCTGATCTTGAACTGGTGGGACCCATTTATGGTCTCGTTGCGAGCGGTGGAGGTTGTGACTGGAGTAATCGTGGGTTTTGTAGGGTCTTTGCAAACCCTAATTGTGCCCATCAACAAGGGTGGTGGGTTTGATTGAATTAGGTGACAAACAAATTATTCTATCGTGTTTTGTTTATTTGGGTTAATTCCCGAATTACGGTTTCGGAGCCGTTGTTGGGATAGAAAAATTGGGATTTTGGAAGGACAAAAATCAAAATTGATATTTGGGTATTTCGGGTCAAGGGGTTAATGGTGATATCTGAGAAACGAGACGGCGATTTTGGGATTTTTATTAGAGGAACGAAAAGATAATGAGACGGTGATGGTGCTTTTTTAGCAGCGTGGTGCCATGATTATTATTTTTTTTTATAAAAAAAATACATCTTTTCGTTTTGTTCACGACCAGGCTTACCAATTAAACAATTACCGAAAAAATTAAATGTGAGACAATAACATATATAATCACTAAAGTCTTACATTATCTATAAAATAAGATATTTTTTCAATCGTACCACAGAGGTCTCTAGCCTCAATGAAATTTCTGAATCACCCTTGAGACTTAGAGCTTATATGTTAACGGTTGAAAATCTAAAATTTTATTAATTTAATTTTTTTTTAAAAAATAAACTTGTTTATTTTTTATAATTTATATTAAATTTTTATAATTTTTATTTGAATTGAACCATATCTAAATGAAAAATAAAATTTATATTTAAGAAATATCTCTATTATATATAATTATTTTGTAAACTATAAAATCTTGCCCCTTTATTTATTTTAACATATAAGGATATAAATGTTAAATAATTATATTTAAATTATTTTTTATTTACAAAATATATAAAATGTCACTTATATTTATATATTAAAAAATATGTTATTTAAATTCATTGAGATTTCAACTAAATTTAAATGTATTTAGATTTTAAAAATAAAAATAAGAACGCTACCTTAGGCTTAGGGACCTATTACAAAAAATGGAAAAACTATGGCTGGGTTTGAGAAATCTATAACATATAGGAACTTGCATGTTATTACATGATAATCTCTTCAAAGGAAAATAAAAGAGGGGAAGCGCACAGAAAAGCTATCGGTATCTAATGATGTCACAAAACGAAAACGGAAGAGAAGAACAGAGTCTCCTAAATTAACCGGAACGACAAGTCTGCAACAAAACCCATAATCTTTTCTCTATTTGTGATCTCAACAGTACGCCCGATCTTCTCCCGATGTTTCGTCGACTCTCCACTTCCTTTTCTCTCTACATAATCTCAAAACCCAAGTTCCCATTTGCCCTCCAAAAAAGCCCCATTAAAATTAAAAAACAACAACAAAGATTCCATCACTCTCTGTCTTTAACTCCAACCACGCGTGTTTTTTCGTCAACTATCAGAATGAATCATACCCAGACCGCCCCTGTTAACAAAACTGAGCTTTTACGGTCGCTTGAGGCTTCATTGGGTCATGCGTTTGATTCAAATCCGGTTTGTTCTCCTCCCAATCCTTTGATAATTGTAATTAGTGGGCCAAGTGGGGTGGGCAAAGATACTGTTATAAAGAAGCTGAGGGAATCTCGTGATTCCCTTCATTTTGTTGTCACTGCTACTAGCAGGCCAGAGCGGCCTGGTGAAGTGAATGGGAAAGATTATTTCTTTGTGTCAAAGGAAGAGTTTTTAAAAATGATTGATAAAAATGAGCTGTTGGAATATGCATTAGTGTATGGGGATTATAAGGGGATTCCGAAGAAGCAAATTAGGGAGTACATGGCGAAAGGGTATGATATTGTGTTGAGAGTGGATATTCAGGGAGCTCAAACTTTGAGGAGGATTCTGGGGGACTCGGCAGTGTTTGTATTTCTGGCAGCTGAGAGTGAGATGGCGTTGGTGGAGAGATTGGTTGAGCGGAAGACTGAGAATAGGGAGGAGTTGTTAGTGAGGATTGCTACAGCTAGAGAGGAGGTGAAACATGTGAAAAATTTCGATTATGTTGTGGTGAATGTGGAAGGGAAGCTTGATAGTGCCGTGGAATTGGTCGAGTCTATAATTGATGCTGAGAAGGCGAAGGTTCATCAAAGAAGTGCTGTCATTTGAACCTTGGAGGATTTTAATTTCGTTAGAGGTAGTATTCTAAGTGTTCTATTTCATTATGTAATGGTAGTTTCTGTATATGTCAAATTCGATCAATTGACTGTTCTAGAGATTTTAGCTATAGCTGGTGGAAATCTGAATGTAGACGGTTGGAGTTAGTGATGTGGTAATGGATGTATTTGAATGGTAAAAGAGTGATGACTTTCTAAGTGTTCTGACTTGGGCCTTCAGCTTGTGAACTAAGTCTTAGGTAGTTTCAATGTAGGCAGGATGGTTAGGATTCTTAATGTACTTTGATTGTTCAACATATGGGTTTAACTAATTTTATTTTTATTTTTTTAATCTATAATATTCAACAGAGCTCATAGATACAAGTTTAGTTAATGCTTAGGGAAATAACAATGTATTTTAGGCTGAAAATGGATGCCCACTACTTGGATGGAATAAAGGTGCTGGTAAGAAGGAAGGTAAGAATCGACTACATCAAACTGAAGGACTTATATAGCTGCATAATTGGGTGTTCAACTTTTCTTCTCAGAAAGTAGAGTTGGGGATGATGGAAAATGTTCTGTATCTCGGCATAGAGTGTTGTTCCTCGTCAACATAGGGCCATATCAAATGCTATTCAGAATATAGGGAACATATCTTAATTTTGTTTATTGTTTTTTGTCTTTATTTTCTTAATTTTAGTTTCTGGTTCCTTCTTATGAATGGCAGCATTTTCTAAAATCCACAAACTTTAGCATTTTTATACACTTTGCTTTTTGCTATAGTTATATTTCATATTTTATATGTGTAGCCTAGAATAATGATTTTGTCATCCTTTGAAGGCATTGAATGTGCCACAGAAAGTTAAATGTAATGTCCCTTTTTATATGATTATTTGAAGTCTTTTCTCGATGTTTATTGTTAGCGAGGAAACTACATTAACTAATGGTTAATATTATGTATTGTATCAAATTAATAGTCGTAAGCAATGGTGAGAAGAACTTCATCAAGTAGTCAACAAGAGGTCTCCCAAAGAGAGTTGGTTTTACTGTGAGTTTTGTACTTCATAGAACCTGAGTTAGTTGTTATGTAATTATGCGATGCACATGGTTACCTGCTTGAAATTTCTCTCAAATATTTGATTTTTAATCATGCATGTATTACCAACTGAGCCAATTTTCTCAACTTTAACTTGCCTATGCCTTTGCTCGAATAAACTGTTTTCTTCTTCTTCTCCTCCTTGAAAAATATATGTACATTATGGCAATTTTATTTTTTTTTTTAAAGAAAACCACCCTCAAATTGAAATTATCTTCATAGACTACCCTTAAATCTCCGGCAAAACAATTTCTTTTTAGATAAACGTAGTCTTTCAATCTGAGGAAAATATATAATATTGGATGTAGTTCCTAATAAAAAGCTGAATGAGTTTATTTGATATATGTTTTTCCTTTAATCCATTTCCAGTCTTTTGCTGAATTGAGTTTCTTTGTGTGTTTGCTTAATTGCCACTGATAATATAACTTAAGATCTCCGTGTATATATTTTGAAGGTTAAATCCTTAACACACACACCTTGCAAAATCTATTGCTTAATTGTTTTTTCTTAGACCGTTGGTAACTCAAAAATTACAACAAATTCGTAAAACTACCACCCTCCAAACAAAGGATAGAAACCCCAGCAATCATCATCTTCATCTTCTTCTTCCAGCTTCTTCTTTGAGACTTTGTCCTCTGCAATTTTCTCCACTGGCCTAACCTCCGTTGAATCTTGTTCTCTGTGACGAGTGAGTGAAGTTAGACTCGGTGTATATGTTATCTCCTTACGGAAGGTGAATTGTTCCATGCCCTCAATCCGAAGGTTTCTGAAAGTCCTCTCTTTCGGAGAGTATAAAAAGAGTAGTCCTTTGCCAGAATCGTAAAAAATATCTTTCAAATGCAAGAGGACTTCACCGCTCTCGTGAAAAAGAACAGGTGCCAAGTATAATCTCAGGTCCAGTTTTCTCGAGCGTGGAATGCGCATTAATCGAATCCAATTCTGTTCTTTTCTTGTCCAGATATCGATATGAGCTTTTCTCTTATCATGATAATGAACCATGCAAAGGCATCCACCAAAATCACAAAGATCGAATTCAACATTAGTAATCGTACTGACTACCTCAGTGGGTGGTAGAATCAGGCTAAATTTATCGTCTACTAGATCAAAACGAAGGATTACTCGTGAGCCATCGAATAATATCTTCTTATAAGGGCCTGTTGTGTCTGCTGTGCGATCTATCCGCCAATACAGAGCTCCATTAACGAAAGTCCCGGAATACTTGCAAGAATACAATGAGGAAATATGCCAGGGGAGCGTTCCCCTTTCCCAGGAATTGGTGTTTAATGAATAGATCTCAAAACGAGCTCTACTATCGGCCTCTATAAGTCTTACAATCTTGTAATCATTAGTGGAGTGGTCATAACCAAATCCAAAAGTATTTTGATAACCAAATCCCAACATATTTTCAGATAACCCAACTGGTGATATTGATATCGCCTTATACATCTCCGTCAACGGATTCCATAACACCAAATCTGCTAATCTCGTTTGTCTTTCTTTTTCAACAAGAATACATAACAAGCCGTTGCAAGAACTAATCACCTTGTGGAGTGCTTCTCCGAAGGGAAAATTAAGCTTTACGGATTTCAACTGATTATTAGTTGCTTCTGGACGAAGATTGACGGAATGAAGAGAGTGCACAGTGGAAAATACAAGCCCGTGATTATCAGAATTAAGAGCGTCAATAAAAGAAGACCAGGACTTGCAAACGCATTTGAATCTCGCCAACGATTTTGTGGGGAATCTCGGCAAGATGTTGAACACGACATCTTCAGGGATGTGTCTTTCCTTCTCGCTACCCATATTGCTCTTCTCTCTTAAATTAATTAATTTTGCCTGCGCTCTTAATTTTTTGTTTTTAGTGACATTGAGACTGTCTGAGTCCTATTTATTAATTAACCTTTCCTTTCCATTCGAGGAAAGGAAATCTTATAGTCATGGGAATTTAAATTATAGATTTAGTACATGTTTGATATCTTTACATGAACATCTATTCTTTCATGAACATTCACAAGTAAATTAGTTCATCCAAGCAAACATCAATGTTGTTTTAATTATTTGACTTGTTATTCTTCCAACTCATGAAAATTTTCACACTTTTCTTTGGATTTTTGTGGAAATTAAAAAGTGACCCGGGGAATTTTGCATGTACGGGTGTTAAAGGTAAAATCATCTCAGTAAATAATGAAAATATCCACTCCTATCCTTATTTTCATTTAATATTCGATAAAAGAATTAAAAAAATTATATATTTTGTTAAACAATTAAGTAATGGTGTCGTTTAACACATGGTTTTTATTATACATGCTTAGAGATATCCAATGGGCTGAGAGAGGCATAGCACCCGTCAGTACAACATGGCATGATACGAGCACATTTCGATAGGATACACAATACAACATAACATGCATGTGGGCTGCGTGCTGCTTGCTCGACTGGGCTTAAATTTTTAAGCACATAGGCAATAGAAACATAGCATGTAAAAAAGCCAGCAAAAACATACTTCCAATTTTATATCTTAATTTTTAATTAAATTACAGAACTACATATTATTTTAAAAAATGAATTTGAAATGAACAAAATAAAATATAAGAATGTTTTGCTTTATTTTTCTTTAAAAGAATTTTTATTACTAATTAATATTATGTTATTTTAAATTACAAATGAATTGTATGTTATTTATCAAATTTGAATTGAATTGGTAGTATCATTCATAGCAATGTTATTTGTTTTCTTATTATTATTAGTGTCATGCTACGCAAATGTAATAAAGTTTTTATTATACTTCAATTCAATGAATTAATGTAATTTTAAAAAAGTTTGTTAAGAAAATGTAATTTGTCTTCTTTTATTTTAGTACAATAAATTTTATAAAAAATTTGGATATATGAAGGTTTAATAATATTGAAATTTATGTTTATGCTCTCTATTTTAAAAAAAAAGGGTTTAGCTTGCTGGTCAAATATTTAAAATAGAGAAGTGATTGCGAGTGTGAAGGGCTAGGTGGATGTTAAAATTCTAATTTATTTTAGGAGTTGGACTATTGGCACCCCTTGATAATCTTTTTGTAAAACTCATCTCATACCACAATTATACTAAAGGACATAATAAATCTAATTAAACTCCTATTTATTTTCTCTCTGTAGCTCTTTATATCCACATAAACACACTACTATTTTCATATTTATGTTTCCTGAGAAATACTTTATATTCTAATAAATGTGATTCTACTAATTAATCCTCATCTTGTCAGTACCCTCATCTATTTTCAATTTCATGCATAAACTTTAACAATAAATTTTTTTCTTTTATTATTTTCTCCTTTTTGATATATTAAAAAAAATTAAGAATTTACTATTTAAGACCTTTCTTAACTCTAATTAATTCAAACTCAATTACAAGTAGCCAGGCTAGCTCGGCCAGGGCCTAGGCACGGCTTGTGGGTGGATTAAATACTAGATTAGCCAATTCTGGCTTTCGGCTTTGGTACAATAAATTCGTCAGATCACAAATATTCTGTCCGGACGTGGCGGTATTAATCAGAGTGTACGTACAGTCTATTGCACAAAAAGTGAACCGTACTAGGTTGTTGATCTAATTAAATTATCTTTTCTGTTATACGCATTCCCATTGGATATTACGCTAAAAAAAAAAATGGGTTATTAATTTCGCAGTCCTTATTGTTCATGCAAAGTTAAGAAAAATAAGAGATTTCAAATTTTTGTAACATAAGTTCTCGAGAGTTCAAATATGGGTTGAAAAGACAAAAGAGAACATTTATTGAAATTATTTTGTCTTGCTTAATTGCACTTTCAACATCATTATTTCTCACAAGACTCCCTATTGTGAACATAAAAGTACAATTACAAGTAAGTTGTAATCGACTTTATTAGACTCATCAGTTTCCACAATAATAAATTGTAAGTTCTTATCATTGTTGTATTAATAAAAATAAAGCTAATTATAATGCTAGTCGAGTTTGATTTTAGATAATTTAATTTTCTTTATAATTAGCACAAGAACAATAATATAAAGGTTGTTTCTTTAAAATAAAAAAACTACATAACATTTGTCTACGAAATTTTTTTTAAAAAAATTGAAGATGCAATTATGATTAATTTAGCCCTTGTTTTAGAGTATGGGGTTAGGATTAATAAGTTTGTGTACATTAGAGCAATTAACTTGGTTTAATGGGTAAATAAGGTTTGGAAGATCACTATTATACTCTTCCACCCTAAAAGAAATTAATGGTCAATCACAATCAATAGATTTTGGTGTAAAAAATTTACGTAAACAGGACTTGTCCTTTAAAAATAGCAAACCTTTTACTTTTTTAGAAAATTTTTAAAACAACAGGGACTCTATGTCAAAAATCCTTAACTATTTTAGGTCACCAATTGTAGTACTTGTCTACACTATTGTTTTCGTCTTCATTTGAACATTTTACATCAATCGTCAGATTTTTTACTAAAATAAATCTCATTGTTGATGCCATTGTTATTATATCACATCAGCTGACACCAATATCCCAAAAAGGAAACCGTATGATCAAGTCGCTAGGGGCGGCTTGCTTACTTCATAGCTGGGCATTTTGGTGCTGTGTCTCGCTCAGGTATGTATATGATAATGTATGTGTGTGTATGTGTGTGTACATGGTATCTAAATTCTATTTTAACATCATAGCTAGCTTTTCTAGCACTTCCACTTTTTAACTTTGATTTTTTCCCCTTACTGTTTGTAGCGACATATTGTTTTCAAGTGTGTCGACGCATATTATATATTGGTAAAATTCGAAACTACTAATGGCCTAATCTTCTCGTTATATGATGACATTTATGGTTGATACCATATTGATGTTTTAGCTAAGAAGTTGACCATTGGTATATACTGATCTCATACTGAAAGAATAATTTTATCTTAAAAAAAATTGTTTTACCATAACTTCAATGGTTTTTTTTTTTTTTAATTATCATAATATATTGATATTTTCAACATCAAATTTATTGAGACTTGAGATATAAACGTTGTATTATAGTTAAGAGATCTAACTTATATACAAAGAAAAATCTGTTTTACATACGGAGTTTAAAAACATTCCCTCAACATAAGTTGAGAGAATAAATACATAGGATTACAATCCCAAATAGCATTTGAGGGTGGGTTGAATGAATTAGTGGAAAAAGATGAATAAAAATGTAAGTGAGAGAAAGAGAAGGGGCGCTTTTAGATTTAGTAATCGTATTGTTTTTATTTTTTGACCAATTTTATTGTTATTATCCAGATTAAATTCAACATATCAGTAACCATAAATAAATGCATATTTAATTGTTCATAGGTTTAGCAGCAACAATAAATATTGCTACAATTTGGTACAATTGTATACATCTAGCAAATATTTTTCTTCTATCCTAAAGAGTACATAAGCATGATACGGAGAGACCAATATAAAGCTCTTTCCTGGAGTAAGAAATTGATAAATGGTGGTGAGTGACTGTTTGTATCAATAAAAAGTAATTTAGGGTGTAAGCTATGGGTGTTGTATATTGGAATAAAAAAATGTTGTGTTCATTTCTTGCTTATAGAGCTGTAACTTCATTTCTTTTTTCGGTGGGTTCTCACTTGAAATAATTTGTTAAATCACTTCTGAAGGGCCACACAAGCTAATTAGAGAAAGTTTGATTCGTTCATCCAAACTAGCACGTCACTGCACAACTCATGAAAATTCACACTTTTTATTTGACTTTTGTGGAAATTGAAAAGTGACCTTTGCATGCATGGCAGATTACGAGCTATTAGCATCTATAGCCTTACAACCTATTTGCTAACAAAGTCTTGAGTTCCCCTTTTTGTGTAACAAATTCAATTTTATTTGACTCGATTTACACACAGTATTCTAGACAACTATAATTGAGAGTTGCATTAATTTTATTATCAAACTTTTCAGCCAACGTACTTTGATTTTCTGCTTTTTTTTTAATCTCTCTTATTATTTAACTGAAAAACAATTGCTTTTTAGGACCTCGATCGCCTAGTTGGGGGAAGTGGAAGAGCATTAGTAATTGACAAGGCCAGCGCAGAATGCAGATTGTTTTGTCACCTTTACGCTACCAAACATCCTCAGACTGAGAGCTCAGGCTATATATGTCACCGAAATAGAAACCCTTTCATTTGCAGCAGTGGTTAGTTTCATTTGCTTAGGCAAATATGGCAATAACATATTGCACCTAGCTGCATGCAGTTTTTATGTAACCCAAAGTCCAGTAAAAAATTTTAAAACCATGTGGTAGCAGCTACGCTATGAACTAGGTAGAACTTTATACTTATTTTATTCATTTTTATATATATATATATATATATATATATATATATATATATATATATATATAAATGTGTATGTATGTATGTAAAATGAGAAAAAAATTTATAAATAAGAAAAAGGAGAGAGAAAATACAAGTTAAGCATCAAAACAATACTTAATTAAACTCCAAGCATCTTCTAAAATGTTCTTCCGAATAAAAACTAGTGGGAAGTGAAAAAATTATATGATCATTCCAAGTTTACTAAAGAATCAGCCACAAAATTTTCCTCTGAAAATATCTTAGCCCATTTATTTTATCCATATTTTAAATTCACGTAAAAGGACAAAAGACAAATTTAGAATACATCATATGAACGCCACAAAACATCCTCTCCCATACGCCACAAAAGCTAATTAGAGAAAGTTTGATTAATTTTTGAAACTCAATTAGTTCACATAAAATTCAAAACATATAAATTAAACTCCATTATTTATGTCCTTTCGCATCTATTAAAAAAAAAGCATCCATATTATTTTATTAAATTGGATTTTTTTAACTTTTCATTCTTAAAGCTCATAAAAATTCATGCTTTTCTTCGAACTTTTGTGCAAATTAAAAAGTGACCAGGGGAAGCCTTATTAACAAATATTGACTTTCCTCTTCTCTGTAACAATTTCAATCTGGTTTATTTACACACAATATTCAAGACAACCAAAATTGGGTATTACATTACTTTTATTATTTAACTATTCCCTACGTATTTTATTTATTTATTTGTTTATCTCTTTTATTTCCAACCTTTAGATTCCTAAAACTTATAACCCACCGTCGGATATCTTTCTTACCTCTATCTTCAACTTTCGACATCATGCCTCAAAAGTGTAAATATGTTAGACGGCTCCTTGCTCTACTACCTTAAATAACAAAAGCCATTTCTTTTTCGCTTTGTGTAAGCTTAAATAACAAAAGCCATTTCTTTTTCGCCTTGAGTAAGCTCATATAACAAAAGCCATTTCTTTTTCTCTTTGAGTAAGCTATAGCTTTGGTGAAGTGACTTGGAGTTTTAGACCAGGTATTTCTTCAGCACATATTTTACTAGACTGAAGTATTTCAATTCTTCCGTTTGTGTTATAAGTTGGCTCTAATGACTTTAAACGTGGTTTGTAGCTTCATGAAGAAAAGGTCAACTTTTTCATGGCACAAAACCGTAGATCCATGTATTTTAAGTTCTCTATTTTGTTTGGTTACTTGGGTTCAGTATTTTTGTTGTGTTTTTGCGTGTTTCATAGCTTCATGAAAAATAACAACGTCACGTTCTTGGTGTAACCTTTATTTCCATCTATTTCAAGTTCTCAAAAATTGTTGCATTATTGTTGAGTTTACAAACTTTGATTGTGTTTATCAGTGTTTCAAAGTTTTCAAAGGAAAAAAAAAAGGGCCAAACTTTCACTCTGATTCGTGTTTATTAGTGCTTCCAAGTTTTCACGGGAAAAAAAAGGCCAACCTTTCACTTTGATTCGTGTTTTAATAAGTGAGAGTTTCGATGTGAGAATAGATGATTTGTAATGTCTGATTGTTTTTCTTGCTTTCAAATCGACAAAAGCTCCATGAATGACTGATTTCTTCCCTGTTTTCATTACTTTTTCAGTCTTTTACTTGATAGAGTTAATTACTTGTTTCCAGAACTGCCATTGATAACTTAAGATGTTGGTGAGTTCTGAAGGGTAAATCTTTGCATTCGAGTCTTAAGAAAACAAGAAGATGAGATTTGTAGAGAAAATGCGGCAGCTTTTTCCCGGTAATCGTATTGCATTCTGCCCTTTTCTTATCAAGAGAGTTTGTAATAATAAGTATATGTTATATTGTTAAAATCAAACATGTATGCAATTCCTTTTTAGGACGTCGTCGAGGTGAGACAAGTGGGAGACCTTTAATAACAGGGCAAGAAGAACTGACGTCAGAACAATCATCACGCGGAGCATTGATGCAGTCTTCTCGTGGTGAGTTCTCTTTCAATATACTCAATGCTAATTTGTTTATTTGTTTTTCAATTAAAAAGGCACCCTCATAAATCTTATTACTGTTAATCATAATTATGTAATCAATGTATACTTCAATAGATGTGAGCAAACCATAAATGCAAATATATTACTTGTTTGCTATTAGATTTGATATTTTCTGTGAAGATGGTTGAAAGTCCACTCATTTTAATCTTATTTGAATGATTGACAGTTTATTTTTTTGGATTCTCTTATTTTATCAAGTCTACTTGTATTTTAATACATTTCAGGAACACACCAAACTCAAATAGCTGAGGGTGGATTAGCAAGTCAGGACATTGGAGATATAGAATCCCAATTACATGGTCAACAAACAACTCAAAGTGGATTAGCAAATCAACCAACATGCAGCATTACCACACCAAACTCAAATAGCTGAGGGTGGATTAGCAAGTCAGGACATTGGAGATATAGAATCCCAATTACATGGTCAACAAACAACTCAAAGTGGATTAGCAAATCAACAAACAGAAGAATCTGAATTTGGAGCTTCAACTCAACATGCAGCATTACCACACCAAACTCAAATAGCTGAGGGTGGATTAGCAAGTCAGGACATTGGAGATATAGAATCCCAATTACATAGTCAACAAACAACTCAAAGTGGATTAGCGAATCAACAAACAGAAGAATCTGAATTTGCAGCTTCAACTCAACATGCAGCATTACCACACCAAACTCAAATAGCTGAGGGTGGATTAGCAAGTCAGGACATTGGAGATATAGAATCCCAATTACAGAGTCAACAAACAACTCAAAGTGGATTAGCGAATCAACAAACAGAAGAATCTGAATTTGCGGCTTCAACTCAACATGCAGCAACTTTGCCTTTCTCTTCTCATGGGATCTCTCTTCATAAAGACCATGAATCTGAAATTACGGAACAAGGAGCAGAATCTTCACCTTCCTTTACTGGTGCAGTATCTCTCTCCTTCACACTCACACCTATTCGTCTACCTGATTCTTTTTTAAGTGATCCATTCAACCAAATTCTGATAAATTCTTTATCTTTTTGCGTAAAATAGTGACACTATTAACTAGGAAGGAACTCCAAAGGGCTGCTCGCGAGGGGGATTGGGCAGCTGTCCGAACTAAATTACAAAATTCTGCATTAACAAGTGCTATCATCACCAATCATGGAGAAACCATTCTTCACCTAGCAGTTTTAGGGAAACGTGCTACTGTTATCGAAGGTGTGGTCGATTGTATGCAGTTGAAAGATCTAGAAATAAAGGACCGCCATGGAAACACTGCTTTTCTCAATGCTATAGTATTGGGGAATAAGGAAGCCGTGGTGAAAATGCTATCTAAGAATGAGCAGTTGTTAAGGATCTTGGATGGAAATGATATGACACCACTTTGTAAGGCTATTTCTTTTGATCAAATGGAGATTGCAGTGTATCTATACAATCTGTATGGAAGAAGAGTGTTCACAGTTGCACAATTAAATGCTGCAATTATCACTAGTATCAAAGCTGATAAATATGGTAAGTATTTTTTTTAATTGTTTTTATTTTTTTCATTAATTTAGCTTATGATGTTTATTCAAATTCAATTTTTTTTTAATTAGATTTCGCCTTGTTAATGCTCAAAGATCTTCATGGTCTTGAGGGTGAATGTAAGCCCCGGAAGGCATTGGAAATCTTAGCTGAGAAATCAAAAGCTTTCTCTGTTACTCCAGGACTGTTCAAGAGGTTTACCAACTATGGTATGTAGTAGCAATATTTGGTATAATAGCTTGGTTGATTAGCTTTTTATTTGACATTTTTTTTATTACTATCTGAGAATGAAAAGCTATAGTGTTAGAAATTTTTGCTTATGTAAGGTTTATTTTTTCATTCGTTTCATTTATTGTTGAGGTGAATGGATGATATTGCAATGCTATTTTACTTTCAGCAGTAATGCTAATTAGCTCTAACTGTTGCAAATACTAACACCATGTTTTTTATTTTTATTTTTTATTTTTATTTATAGTCTTAAGAAGACAGTCAGAAGTAAATCCTGCAATAGGAATTGTGGACATTATTTGGGGAAGACAATTGAATGCTATTAACTTGAGTGATGAAAGGGAAATTACATTTTTTTTGAATGATGTGATTAAGATATTGTTCATTGCCGCGAAATCTGGCAATCTGAAACTTTTGGCTATTCTTGTTAATGATTTTCCTGAGTTGGTCAATCAGTTGAATAAGAATAGTTTCAGTATTTTCCATGTAGCAGTTCTTCATGGTCAGAAGAGTGTCTTGAGACTTTTGCATGAGAAAGGTGTAAAATCAGAGTGGCTGTTGGACAAGCAAGATGATCAGAATGAAAATTTTCTTCATTGTGCGGCAAGATATAGTAATGCCACAAACAACGCTTTTGCTTGGCCTGTCTTTCAGTTGCAAGAAGAACTGCTGAATTTCATAGTAGAAATTTATGTTTTGCATTCCCTAAAATTCAACATATATTATATTTCTCATTTTTCTCGACATATCTTATATTTCCCATTTTTCTAATTCTAATATAAGTGATGTTATTTTTTCTAATATGTCATTTGCTAATATTGATAGGCACTAGAACAACTTGTGAGACCTCAATTGAGAAATGAGAGAACAAAGGGCAAAACTGAGCATGAAGTTGGGGCAACACCTAGAGAGTTATTTTTCAGAGAACATCATGAGTTAATTAGGACTGCAAGGAAGTGGATGGTTACTATAACTGGTGCCTGTTTGGTAGTCACGTCGTTCAATGCCACAATCGTTTTTACAGGATCGCCCTCTGCGATACCAGGTGAAGAAGGGAGGATTCATGGTACAACACTCAAACCTCAATTCAAAGAATTTGTCGTTCAGGTTTTTGGTTTTTCATATGGAATTTCGCTAATAACCTCAAGTGTATGTATGTACGTATTTCTGGATCTGATCATGTCCCGGTATTCCTTGGAGGATTTTGTTGGTTGGTTGCCGTTTAAGCTACTGTTGGGTCAAGTTTTTCTCTTACTATCGGCGATTTCCATAGCGGTGGAGTTCTCGGCTGTCTTTCTTCTCTCATTTCATAATCGATATGGGGCCGTCCTTTTGGCGATTGGTGGTTCAGCAGTTGTGTGGAATATTGCTACTGCTCTACTGTTTTGGGGTCTGCTTGGGAAGATGTGTGGTTTGCTTTGGCAAACAATTAAGCTGAAATTGAGATCAAAGGAGCATCTTAAGATCACATGAATTTTTTTTTTGGGGAATTTTGTCATCGAAGTAGTGCATTTAGCATTGGCGAGATTCAAACGCTTTTGCATGCTTTTATTTTCCACTTTTCACTCAATTCACTCTGTCATCTTTGAACCAAATAATAATAATCAGTTTAAAGTCCTGAAGCTTAGTTTTCCCTTAGCAGAAGCACTTTCACAATTTGATTGGTTCTTGCAATGTCGTGTTATGTATTCTTGTTGAAAAAGAAGGACCAAAAAGATTAGCAGAGTTGGTGTTATGGACGGCAGCAAATTTATTAGTTGAGGTTATTTCGACCTCTGCAAAAGGCATAGGATGGAATGCAAATCCTCACCGCCCCACTTGCACCTCCTAACCTCCTAACATCATTAATGTCATCCTTCCACTTTTAGCTCTTCTCAACTGAATTCTAAATATGGCATAGACACCTTCAAAAGTTTCAATCAACAGTGTGTTGTCTGGTCCAAAAATATTTCTTTCTATAAAATATTACCAACAATAATAGATGTACATGTCATCATTCAATGACAATAAGAACCAAGGAGAAAAGAAACAATCTTAAATCGAATTATAAACTCAAAATCTGAAGAAAAATAGAAAGCACAAAGAATTGTGCACCTTTCGTGTAAAAGCCTACGTTTCTTGTACTGAGTGGAAGCAAGGAAAGCTGGAGAAACAAACTTTTCATGTTCAAGACAGATAACAACTAATGCTAAGTTCGTAAAAGATGCCAACCAGAAAAAGATTACTTAGCGGAGCCTCTAAAGATTGAACTATTTAAAACCAAAACAGCAGAACACGAAAACACTGGAAAAATATTTAAATTAAAAAAAAAAATTTGCCCTTGGAGAAAAGCTCCGGTTTGAGAAAGTTTGTGAAGAACATTATTTACATCGAGAGCTTCAAAAGCCAGGGACATCACAGCTTGATTTTTGTCATTCATGTCACATCTAAAACAAACAAGGCTATATTTTGCAGCGTTTAACATTCTGGATTAATTCCCAAGCTTTTGAAGCTCTCAGGAATCACGGAGGGAATGAAATGGCAATTGGGGACTAATTCCCAAGATTTTGAAGCTCTCAGGAATCAATCTCTCCTAAACAAATAACCTCATTGAGAGATAATGTGCAAGTTTATGTATTTCTAAATATGCTTAAATAATCCTTTCTAATACAGGTTTACGGGCCTCTCGTTATCTATTTCAAAGGAACCTCCTTTCTTTTATATGCATTTCACAGGAAATCAAGACACTGTAACCAAACAATAGACAGAAAGTTGATGGTTATTATGATTTTGATAAAAAATTAATTAAGCAGCCTTCTACATCTAAATATTCTTTGTTGATCTACGCAAGCAAGAAAGCTAAAGACTTCGCAGAGGCTGTAATGACTCTAATTGGATTCCTAATTAGACTTTTTTTTTATGGAAGGCCCTTGTCCCCATGTGTACTCTGATTTCGTTGTTTGTATGAAAGTGGATAAAATTGATAATTAAATTGACAAATGCCCTCCACTTCAATTTTTTTTTTTTTTAACTTTTTTGTGAAAGAACCTCGGTTACAGTGGCAACTTTATTGAATATATGAAACAAGTTACGCCTAGCTAGTCGGGGGAGGGGCGGACATATTGATTTAATGTTAGTAATTAATAATAATAAATAGTTTATTCTAAGAAAATAATAATTTTGTACTGTAGTATTAACTCAAGAGGATTACAATAACCCCCTAGAAAGGCTCTGCTAGAATCTAAAAAACCCCCATCTGTTGCAGCATTACCCGGTTTCTTTTTTTCTTTTTCTTTTTCTTTTTTTTTTTCCCTGAACAAATCATTGAAATTAGTTTTTACACCATCCAAACTGAAGAGGTTTCCAGTTAAGGATAAAAACTTTCAGAGCTGACCAACAGAGAAAGGTGAACCAAGAGAGGTCATTGTAGCTCGATCTCTCACGACCATAAAAAACAAAGCCAAGACTAAGATTAGGAAAATGAGCAAGATAAGCCTTATAATAAGCTATATTATCAAAGCGGGGACCTTAGTAGGAGACTTCCAGATTTAGATAAAACAAGCAATGGCAACCAAGAATCCAAATATGCAATAATTGAGGATTAAAGTTCACATTGATCATAAAGTGCCACAAGTCAACCACCGAACCAGCCTTAGGAAAAACCAAATGGCACTTATCAACCAGCCGCTGCCAAAGAGTAGAAACAAATTTACAACGAACTCGGCTCATGCAATAAATCTAGAATTTCAAATATTCCTTTGACTATAAGATTTTCTAGCATTTATATTTGTTATATCAAACATGTACTAAATCTATAATTTAAATTCCCATGACTATAAGATTTCCTTTCCTCGAATGGAAAGGAAAGGTTAATTAATAAATAGGACTCAGACAGTCTCAATGTCACTAAAAACAAAAAATTAAGAGCGCAGGCAAAATTAATTAATTTAAGAGAGAAGAGCAATATGGGTAGCGAGAAGGAAAGACACATCCCTGAAGATGTCGTGTTCAACATCTTGCCGAGATTCCCCACAAAATCGTTGGCGAGATTCAAATGCGTTTGCAAGTCATGGTCTTCTTTTATTGACGCTCTTAATTCTGATAATCACGGGCTTGTATTTTCCACTGTGCACTCTCTTCATTCCGTCAATCTTCGTCCAGAAGCAACTAATAATCAGTTGAAATCCGTAAAGCTTAATTTTCCCTTCGGAGAAGCACTCCACAAGGTGATTAGTTCTTGCAACGGCTTGTTATGTATTCTTGTTGAAAAAGAAAGACAAACGAGATTAGCAGATTTGGTGTTATGGAATCCGTTGACGGAGATGTATAAGGCGATATCAATATCACCAGTTGGGTTATCTGAAAATATGTTGGGATTTGGTTATGAAAACACTTTTGGATTTGGTTATGACCACTCCACTAATGATTACAAGATTGTAAGACTTATAGAGGCCGATAGTAGAACTCGTTTTGAGATCTATTCATTAAACACCAATTCCTGGGAAAGGGGAACGCTCCCCTGGCATATTTCCGCATTGTATTCTTGCAAGTATTCCGGGACTTTCGTTAATGGAGCTCTGTATTGGCGGATAGATCGCACAGCAGACACAACAGGCCCTTATGAGAAGATATTATTCGATGGCTCACAAGTAATCCTTCGTTTTGATCTAGTAGACGATAAATTTAGCCTGATTCCACCACCCACTGAGGTAGTCAGTACGATTACTAATGTTGAATTCGATCTTTGTGATTTTGGTGGATGCCTTTGCATGGTTCATTATCATGATAAGAGAAAAGCTCATATCGATATCTGGGCAAGAAAAGAACAGAATTGGATTCGATTAATGCGCATTCCACGCTCGAGAAAACTGGACCTGAGATTATACTTGGCACCTGTTCTTTTTCACGAGAGCGGTGAAGTCCTCTTGCATTTGAAAGATATTTTTTACGATTCTGGCAAAGGACTACTCTTTTTATACTCTCCGAAAGAGAGGACTTTCAGAAACCTTCGGATTGAGGGCGTTGAACAATTCACCTTCCGTAAGGAGATAACATATACACCGAGTCTAACTTCACTCACTCGTCACAGAGAACAAGATTCAACGGAGGTTAGGCCAGTGGAGAAAATTGCAGACGACAAAGTCTCAAAGAAGAAGCTGGAAGAAGAAGATGAAGATGATGATTGCTGGGGTTTCTATCCTTTGTTTGGAGGGTGGTAGTTTTACGAATTTGTTGTAATTTTTGAGTTACCAACAGTCTAAGAAAAAACAATTAAGCAATAGATTTTGCAATGTGTGTGTGTTAAGGATTTAACCTTCAAAATATATACACCAAGATTTATCAGTGGTTTTTTTTTTTTTAATGTTTTGGCACTATTTTTTCTTCGGAAAAATCTAATATTTTAATTGGGTATAAAGCCGAATATTCCAGTTCGATTTTCTGTTTAAAATTTTAAATCCAAAAATCAAATCAAAGAACCCAAATAGATAATTTTTAAATTAAAGAAATGCCACTTGGAGATAGTGGACAAGTGAAAAAAATATTATTATTAGGACCCTTCTACGGTAACCGTAACTTACGGGTTCCTTATTTTTTCCTTATTTTGTTTTCTTGTAAATTGTCATTCAAATCCCTTATATTCTATTTTATTTATAATTTATTTATAAATATTATAAAACTTTTAAATTTACTCATATAATTTTTAAATTTTTAAAATATCCTCCATTTAATTAAAAAATATAATTTTTATTAAATGAATTATAATAATAATAACTATTATTATTATTATTTTAAATAGATTATGATTATTATTATTATTATTATTTATGAATAAATATTATTATCAACAACAACAACAATAAAATTATAATTATAATAATGGATTATTATTTTTTTTAAATTCCTAAAATACCCCCATTTTATTAAAAAATATAATTATTATTAATGGATTATAATCATAATTATGATTATAATAATTTTAAATGGATTATTATTATTATTATTAACAACAATAAAAGGTATTATAATTAATTAATATATTAACAATAATTATTATTAATAATTAATTTTTTATTAATAATAATAATAATTAATAGTAATAATAATTATTAATAATTTAACTAAAAAATTATTATTAATATATTAATTAATTATAAACCCATCTTTAAATCTATACCCTCTATTTTTCCATCCCACTTTCTTTCTTCCCCCATCCTCCGATCAAGATTATTTTTACTTTGTAAACCCCACGTCATCAAACTCATCTATTACTCTTCTCAACATGACACTGCATCAACAATACTCCCAACAATTTTACCGTCACCACCTCCACCACAAGGAACGAAGGTATTTTCCTTCGTTTTCTCCATCTCCATTGGCCTCATCCTCCATTTCCTTATCCCTAAATAAATAAATAAAAATAATAATTATTATTAATAATTTAACTAAAAAATTATTATTATATTATGAGTTGAATTTGAAGTGTTGTACTAAAATCTAATTCAAATAAATTAGATTTGAAGATAAGTATATTTACATTATTATTTTATATTTTAATTATTTTGATTATTATTATTATTCAAAAATTAATTATTATTATTATTATTATTATTGTTAATAATTTAACTAAAAAATTATTATTAATATATTAATTAATTATAATACCTTTTATTGGTAATAATAATAATAATCTATTTAAAATTAAAATTAAAATTAAAATTATATTATTATAATCATAATTATAATTATAATCCATTAATAATAATTATATTTTTTAATTAAATGGAGGGTATTTTAAAAATTTAAAAATTATAAGGATAAATTTAATATTCTAAAAATTTATGAATAAATATAAAAATTTTATAATATTTATAAATAAAGTATAAATAATGAAGAGTATAAGGGGCTTCAGTGAAATTTTGTAAGAAAACAAAATAAGTAAAAGACAGAGGGACAGTAACTTACGGTTACCGTAACTTACGGTTACCGTAACTTACGGTTACCGTAACTTAGAGAAATCCTTATTATTGTTATACAAATGAATTCACCATAACATTAGCGTATATGCATATTTATTAACACAAACCCTAGCCACAAATGCGAACGGTAAGCCCTTCATTGTTCATTTTCTCCCACAAACCGTTAGCTTCAAATCAAATCTTCACTCCCTCACAAATGAAATCACCAATCCTAGCCTCCAAAACCAAAATCCTCACAAATTACCAAGCATAATTCCTCATCGGCAAACACCACTAGCCCACGCCTCCGCCATCATGTCTTCAACTGTGCCGCTCGCTGCTGCTTCTTGAATTCTTCATTCGTCTTTCAACTTTTGCAAATTTGATTTTTACTTGTTTTTCTTTACTTTTTTTTTTGGTATTGTTGTACTATTTAAAAAAATTGTTATTTTTTTTAAAGTTTATTATGTTCAAACTTTATTTTTGAATTAATAATTTAATAATTTTCTTTGGTATCTGTTTTTTTCTGTCTTGCTCTACTATAACAAAGGTCATGGCAAGAATATGATGAAATTGAAATTTGTAAAGAATAGGATTGTTTGAAGCAATATTTTTTTAAAATTTTTTAATAATGTCTAGAACTGAGAATTAATACTGAAAATTTCCAGTTTGGTAACAGTTCTGTGCCTTTGTTTTTTGCCTTTTTTGGTTCATTTAAAATTAATACTGAATATGAATCGACGCTCACCCTTACTAGGGGTGGGCATGGTTCAGTTTGGATCGAGATTGAGCATAACTGATTAAAATCGGTTATTTTATAAAAAGAATCGAATACAATAAAGAACCGAACATGAACCAATCAATTCGGTGTGGTTCGGTTTAGTTTGGTTTTTCATTTCTGGGCCTATTGAGCCTATTTTGAATTTCAAATTTTTAGCATGTTGGGCCTTATTAATAAAATAATTTTTCTCAGCAATCAATTCATTATAAAAATAATAACAATAAATACAAAGTATTCAAAACACATTTATCACTATTGTCTTACTAACTAGTACTAACAAAATATGAAATATTAAGATTTAAGAATATAAATCTAGACTTTAATGCTACATCTAAATAAACATAAGGTTGTAAAGAAAAATAAAAATAGCAATAGCTACAATACAAAATAAAAATAACAATTGTGTGTGAGTAGGTTTATTGTAATCATTTTGCATAGCCAATTAATATATATAACACATTTCATGTTTTGGTAAAATTACAAAAACATCCTAGTTCTTCGGTTTAGTTAGTCAACCGAAATTCGAACCAATATTTCAATTTTTTCTTATAAACCGAATATTCAGATATTTATAAGAATTAAAATCGATCCAAATCTAAACGGATCCACTAGTTTAGTTTAGTTTTTTCTAGGCCTCGATTTTTTTACCCAATACTAATCCTTACTTTGAGGCTTTCTTACAATATATAATTTTTTTTTAAAAAAAAGATCTTTATTAATTAGATCATTATTTAGAAAATACTAAAAAAAATGAGACCTTCCCAAAATATAGACCTTAACCGACCGCCTTATTTTCCTATACTTAAAATCACCTTGGAAGGAACTACATTAAAAAAGAAAACCTCTGTCTCTGTGATGCAGGGTAATTCTACAATAGAACACTTTGTAGTAAAATTAATACAACAAAAAGGATCAAAGTTGTATGGTGATCGATAGATAAGGATATTATCAATACTTCATTGATTCTTGAGAATATTGAAATAAAAAATAAATTAAATCTAAGAATACTCGTGAATCTAGGGTATTAAGACTCTTTTGATTCCACAAAATACAGAAAAATAACTAGAATAGAACTCAAACCTAGAGTTAGTTCCTATAAATAATCAATAAAAAATAACCAAGGCCTACATGTAAAATATTGTTGACAAAAAAAAAAAAAAGAAACATGTAAAAAAAGGATTATTCGTAGAAAAAGAATAGTGATGATCCTCAAACGTCAAATGCTTAGGGGTGCTATCTCAAATGATGGTGAAGCTTTACGTTGAGGCAAAATTGATTGTTGAAGGCAGAAAATAGCTTGTTGATGTTTGACTTTTACATTCAGGAGCCACCAAGCATATGACTTTTACAAATATAAACCTATTTCAGGAGAATTTGTATGCATAAGTGATGGTCATACCTTGGAGATAGTCAGTATTAGTACTATTAAAATCAAGATGGCTAATGATACAATTTGCATTATTCAGGAGATACAACATGTCAAAACTTGAAGAAAAATCTATTGTCTTGAAGACAAATACATAATCTAAGATGTAAACTCTTGTTGAAAATAGGATTATAAAAATTGTTAGAGGCGAACTTATGTTAATAAAGGTGAAAAAAATTGGTGCAAGTTTATTCATGCTTAAAGGGAAAATACAACGAAAAGCTGATGTGCGCAAAATTTTATGTCCTATTTATCTTCATTTGTTCTCAATTTAACTTTAGTTATGGGGCTGCTACGATCTTTAATTTCTCACCAAAGGATTTTTTTTTTTTTTTATAATCATTGATATGTATCACATAATTAAAAGTCTACTCATATTTACATGAGACATTTATTGAGACCACTTAGACTAAATTTTATTTTGACACAACTCAAATTTCTACTCTTATAAATATTGAAGAGTCGTTTACTCCACCCATAAACCAACAAAGGAAATGCTAGGTAGAGGGTGGAGGTCATTTTGATTCCAATTAGTGAGAGTCTTGAAGTGTGACTGTGGTTTCCTAGTGGATGCATGTACCCAAAAGTAGCTGAATGAATTTCTTTCTTTTATGTTCTTATAGCATTTTCAATCTTTTGCTTTATAGATTTTTTTTTTCAAAGACGAAAGCTTAACTTTGATTAATTTAAACTATTGGAGAAACACATTAGATGAGTTAGACAATTTCTAACCCACATTATAGGTTCTATAATATTTAAAGCCACATTGGCTATACAATGTGCAATGCCATTACGAAGCCTTAAAGCGTGTTGTATTGTAGACTGATTAAGCCTCTTTAACATCTTTATGTCAGTAATGGTCCAACAGATCTAGGTTTAACTACATTTCCTCCTGGTTGCTAGCTCAACAATTTCTTGATAGTCAGTTTCAATTATCAGCAGCACACAATTTTTCCCTCTAAGTCTCTAATAATCACTGCTCCCACTCCTACAGTTTGCCCTTTTAACTTTGTTGCTGCATTGACATTCACTGTAAAAAAGCCTATTGGAGGAGGTTTCCAGGTCTGATTCGCTGAAAATTTTTAACTTGAGATAGATTGTTTTGGGGGGATTTGATTTTTCTGTATGACTTTACTGTTGCTTTAGATCTAGCCATAGATATTTGTGTCCTTCTTCCCGTCAAAGATAAAAAGATTCCTTAGGTGTCATGTAAAGCAATAAAAAGTTTCATGTCTGACACACTTCTCTTTGATGCCAAATCTTACAAAACACTCAATAAGTCTTAGTTTGCAAGACTTTACGTTTTAGAAACAGTTGTGGTTTTCTATATCTTTTGAGATTCTTTGCAAGTTATAAGGACATAAGCAATATTTTCTCCTTGTTTGCCACATTTTTGCATAATGGTTGTTGTAGGATTCTTTTTTTGCACAGATTCTCAGTTATTGGAAGGAGGTTTTAGTTAACTCTCCATATAAAAATCTTCATCTTTTCTAAAAATTCTAGCTTTCAAATTGCATTATACTCTATTATACTCGACTTTGAAAGGCTTGGACAGTTTGACATCTTAGTCTAAGTGTAACTTGGTACCTACTTTTGACTGAGTAATTGTCATGTTTATAAATAAACCAAGGAGGCTCATAAAGTCTTAGAGGTCCTAGGAGTGGAATCCTTATAATCTAATTTGCGTCTTCAAATATAAAATGTTGATGAATCAAGTTTTCTTTTTACTTGTGTTCCTCATCAATCAAATTTGATACTGTAGTCACAAAAAGTAGTGTTGGTGTAGACAATATTTTAAAAGTAGTTGGTATAGGAACTCAATTACTTTTGTAAATCGAGATTTGTTCTCCATTCCTCATTCTCCATCTCAAACCATTATGAAGCGCTTGTTTATGCTAAAGAATGCTCTTCCATATAAAAGATGGCTTGTGTTCTAACTTGGCATTCAAAAAATCTGACTTTTTGAAGTATCGGTCCTATAAAGCCTTTACCATTAGTGAATTAAGAAACTAAATGAGCCTCTAGCCTTGCTTTGCCACTAGAGCTTAGTTAAAGCTAGACAATTCCTTGATCCTATAGCTTTCTACCTTTAGACTTGCACAATTTCTTCTATTCAGCCCAATGAATGCTCCTTTGGTCTCCTTTTGAACATCACCAGAGATCTTGCGATTGCCTTTTAAATGTCAGCATATAAACTCATAGGAATCTTGAAAACACTCATGGCATAAGTAGGTATTGCTTGAGCAACTACTTTTATGAGCACTCTACCATTAAAAATAATTTACTTTGCCAACTCAATATCTTGTTTAAAACTCTGAGCTTGATATCTTGGAAAAAAAATTCATCTTCTTTTTTTCTGCCATTGATGACAAATCAAGATATTTCTCATGCCTATACACAACTTGGAGATGAAAAATGCCTTTGATTGTAGTAATCTACATAACTTGAGTGTTTCTATTGAAAAACATTGAAGACTTATCATAATTAAATATATGACTTGAAACAGTTGCATAACACTAAAAAATGGCCTTTAAATTTATATAATATGTAGTTGTAGCCTTTGCAATTATAAGGCTGTCACATACTAACAGAAGATGTATGATTGACAAGTCTTTGCTAAACTTTAGACCATAGATCAACTGCTTTGATTCTTTTTATATGAGTAAGTTTCAAAAAAGCTTCTGCACATAAGATAAAAAGGTGAGGGAGAGAAAGTAGCCCTGTCACAAACCTCTTTGTGGTTGAATTATAACTTTTGCCACTTGATTGATAATAATTGAAAATCAAGATATTGAGATGCATCTTATTATTAGATCTATCTATTTTGGTAAAAAGCTTAACTTCTGCATATTGCTTTGTAAGAAACACTACTCCACTCTGTCATATGCTTTGCTTATATCAAGTTCTAAAGCCATTTTTTTTCCTTTTACTTAGCCTTATCTTGTGTAAGCACTCATAGCCTATGATTACATACTCAATATAGAGCCTATTTGGGATAAAAGCACTCTGAGTAGGTGATGTAATATGATGCAACATCTGTTTGGATCTATTGGCTATGGTTTTTGCTATACTTTTATAAATCACATTATGCAAGCTAATAGGCCTAAATTTTGTAACATCTATTTAGATCAATTGGCTATGGGCTTTGCTATACTTTTATAAATCACATTATGCAAGCTAATAGGCCTAAATTTTGTAACATCTATTTAGATCAATTGGCTATGGTTTTTGCTATAATTTTATAAATCACATTATACAAGCTAATAGGCCTAAATTTTGTAACTTATATAGGCTTCTTAATTTTAAGAAACAATGCAATGTATATATGATTTCAAGGAGTAATATTACCTCCTTCATTGAGGATATGAAGGCAGGTTGTTAAGATTCCTTCGCTTACTAATTTTCAATGTTCTTAAGAAAAAGGCTGTTAAAAAGTTGTTTGGACTTGGAGCCTTGGTTGGACACATTTGAGCAAAAGCTACTAAAACTTCCTTTTCAATGAAGGCTCTGTCTAGATGCTCATTTACCTTCTTAGTCACTTTCACAGGCATGTCACACAATGTTGCTTCCATTTGATGTTGAGAGGAGCTGGTTGTAGAGAACAAATTTTTAAAATAGTTACAGAACATCCTTTCTACATCATCTTCTTCTTCTGTCCATTTGCCATCTTCATTCAAAATTCCTTATATTTTTTCCTTTTTCCTTATGAAGCCTTTTCATGGGTGAATTTGATACTTTTTTTACCTTTTCTCAGCCAATCTACTCTTGATCTTTGTTTCTAGTAAATTTCTTCATCTATGAGAAAATTATCAATTTGTTTTTCAACACATCTAATACAATCCTCGTTATTATAGTGCTGATTTTATTGCTTTATAGTTTTTAGCTCCTTCATCAACTCCTTCAACTTTTTACTTTTATCTTCCAACTCTTCTTTGCTCTAAAGGTGGAGTTGAGCCACTAAGTATTTTGGTGCTTTTTCGAACAAATCAATCACATTTCCATTGTTCTATCTTCTTTGATCTATCCGCACTTGTTTTACGATTTCTTTGCACTTGCCATAAAAGCTCCACAGGTCTAAGTTATGAGCTCGAGGAAAAGTTCTTTTGTTGTACCTAAATCCCCTTCCTTTTTCAACAATAGTCATTAAAATTGGATTATGGTCTGATACCTTTGTTTCTAATGTTTCAACTACTGATTTAAAGAAAATTTTACCTTAAGCTTCATTATATAAAAAACAATCCAATCTTTCTCGAATGACAGAAGGGTTTAGTTTTTTGTTAGACTAAGTATCAGGTTGTCTTTTGTTCCTTAAATCTACCAGATAATATTCTTTAATTGCTTCTCTAAAATCATGCATCAGGCTAACAACTATGTTATTCCTTTATATCTTCTCAAAAGACATTAAAATTTCATTGAAATCGCTAAAGCAAAGTTAAGGAAATGAGGACAGACCAGCCAACCTTTTCAGGAAAGTCCATGTGTGATGCTTTTAGCTTGCTTTTGGGTGACCACGCACTCATGTAATTCTCCAATAACTTTTATTTTTGACATACACCACTGAATTGACGTGGTATTTACAAAAAGACTTTACATCAACCTTTAATATAAACTCTATAACATAGCCAAACCACATCTTTTTTTTATTCTACTAACTTCAAAGCAATTTTAGAATCTCAATTCTTTACTCTTTTGTCACATTTGCATAGACGTTAGCTTTATTTTATATAGAAACATAAGCTAAGGTCTATACATTTGGAGATTTTTTTAGGTTTCTTGGAATGCTCGGTCATTCCCAAATCCTTAAACATTCCTATTGATGATATTCACAGCTAGTAACGGGGTTGACAGCTAGCCTCCATTGCTTCTTTTTCAATATCTTCTATCATTATTTCTAAGTCCCCAGTAATTTGCTTTTCAATTCTCTAATCTCAGCTTCTGTTTTGCTCTTGGTGACAAGAACGCTACAATCTCCATTAGGCCACTTATTTTCTTCCTTTTTCCTTTAGGCATGCTCAATTTGCATCACTTGGAAGTAGTTTTATTGTAATGGGGCCATTTGTTAGTTCAGCTCCTTTTAACTTGAGTGATGATATTTAACTCCCTTATTATATGTCACAGGACCCTATTTTTTAGTTAACCCTATTTAAAATTTTTAAACTAACTTTTATCTGTCAACATACCATTTAATTCTAAATTTACCCTTGTTATAATTGTTGTCAAACACCCAACATATAAAACCTATAAAATCTATTTTAAAAGAAAAAAAAACTTTTATAATTACCATAATCTCTCTTTTTCTTTTTAAAAGTTTTTATCCATTGATGCCATAACCATAAAAAAAGATATGATATTTCATCTTAATCCTTTATTGAGTATTGTAAATTAATTTTTTTCATGATTGTAAAACTAAAGTATACAATATTTTAAAGGAAATAATAATTTAAAAATTTTAAAAATTGAGGTTTAAGAAATTAGAATAGTTAAATTAGATATTAATAAAAATTATTATATGGGTGCACTTAAAAACTATTTACTCTTTTAAGTTATTTCATATAAGGATAAAATAGATATTAATATACTAGTGATTAATATCAGCGATAGGTCAAATATCACAACTCGTTTTCCCTACAACTCTTTTCACTTCTTGCTCGTATTTTCCACTTACTTTGTTTGGGCCTTGCTACAGAAGCATTTACCATATTATCTGCTTTTTGAATTTTAACTTTCGATTGAGCTGAGTTAGAAACCACTATCTCCCGCTCTTTTTTCTTTTTTCATTTTTAAAACTCACCATGGTCTTCAAGTTTTGAAGACTCTGCCCTTGCCCTTCTTCGTGTGGTTACCCCGTTTGTAGCATCTACACCTACTGTTGTTGTCCTTACCATCTGACACTTTTTGATTTTGGTTGCTGTTTGGGGAATGAAATTGGGCAACCAGACTCTCTAAATAAAGGGTGAGCCGAGGGTTGCAGGGCTTTTTAGAGGTATTTTCAATACTATGAGCAGACTAGCACGACCAAGAAGCCATCGTGGTTTTTGTACACTGACCACCTCGACTAGAAGGTCAATGAGGTGATTGCAAGTAGACAACCTCGTTGCACGATTACTAGACATTTTGGTCATGAGCAGTCCCAGAATTGCAGGTAGCACGATCACCTTCACGTGAATCTTCCAAGAAGTACGGACATAATAAACTCATATTCTCTTTTGGTTACCAACTCCTATTCCTCTTCGTCAATGAATTCCTATCCTTTTACGAATAGGATAAGCTGGAAAAAAGGGAAAATAAAAGGGACCGAGGGTTAGGGGCAATCTATAAAAGGGAGGAAGTACGAAGGTAAAAGAAAAAAAAAAGAAAAAACTTTCTCTCACTCTCACTGTCACTCTCTCTCTCTCTCTCATAGACCCCTTGTCGTTTTCTTTCGAGTTAAATTGTGTATAAGGCCATTGAGGGCTGATTTGAGTTTTCTCAAGAGAAAGAACCCGATTTCTGACTTGAGCATCAGAGGGTTTTTGTTGGAAAAACTTTCGGCTCCCTCTAACCGTTGGTTGTGTGTGTAGATTTCCTGGTCATGGTTGAGGCGCTTAGTAACGTAGATTTCTTGGTCGCGATCGAGCTTTTTGCCAGTATGAGCGGCTGTAGAGCAAAATTATTCTTATAACACGCGAAATTAGAAAGCAAGAGAAGCGTTTTTACAGGGTTAAAGTCTTTACCAAATTTCTACAGGAACAGCTGCTATTGTCCATTAATCCTAAGCTTGCTTCCCCTTGCATTGAATGCCTCTTCGTCTCTAACTACATTCGATTTTGGATCGACCCTATATTCAAATCTAGTTTCCCTGCAAGACTTTTAGTCTGCAAATCTCTACTATTTAGATTTCTAGGTTGTACTTATGATACATTGTTTGAGTTTCCTGGTGTTGTTTTCCATTTTCTTGTGCCTCTGATTTGTTTCCATATTTTAGTAGTGGTTTGAGCCTTAACCCATGAACTATAAGGCAAATCTTCTTTTGCTTGATTTCTATATGCTACACATTCTCTGTATTGGTGTCCAAAACAACCGCGACAATAACAAAAGTCAAACAATTTTTCATGTTGGATGGTTATTGGAATTTTCTCGGTTTGATTATCTTCCTCTTTTACGTATTAGATCTTTATTAGAGGCTTAGTGATATCAACTGTCATTTTGAGCATAATAATCTACCCTATGCAATCTCCATTTTTATTTGTTTTAACTTCTTCAACTCTCCCAATGGCTGCACCCATCTCCGTTATTGTTTACTTTTCCATGCACATAATAAGCACATTTTTTAGTTGTACCAAAAATGACACACGGGTGCAATATAACACCAAACTTCTATAAATTTTAAATTATAGAAATTTTGTTTTATTAGAATTTATAAGTGGCATTATTGCCTCTATTAATAAAGATTATTCATGGGGTAATTTTAGAAAAGACTTACATTTTCCAAAGCCTAATAGGTTTTTTAAGACTCCCTATAAATTTATACTTTTCCCTTTTCCATAACTCTAAGTCCACAAAATTTTCTTCTATTTGTTATGCTGCTCAGTACTCCCTTACTCATACCCTAGTATTTAAACCCGTGCTTAGGAGAGAATCTTAACAGTTGGTAAGTTTTACTCTCCCTATTTTCTACAAGATTTTCTATCACTTTATTATGGTTTTTATTGGCATGGTTTTAAATTGTTATAGATCATTATGCATAATTTAAGATGTGTTGAAGTTGTGTTTAGGGCTTTGATTTATTGCTAATTCTTGTTAATCAATCTTGGATGCAATAAACACACTAGACAATTCTGGACAGCATGAATATCTCAAAATCAAACATATATGTTATGAACGATTCTTGAAAAGAACCTTATCTTTCTGAAAACTAAATGTGTAGGGCTTATTAAATAAATTTTTTTATAAGATTTGAGTTTGTTTTTGATTTTACATGGACTTTCGAATCTAACATTGTTGCACTAGAAAGCTGCGATTCCAGCAAAATGACCCTTATCCTGGGAATAAAAAAATAGTTCACAAAATTATTTGTAGGGACAAATGAATTCAAAAAATTCTAAAATTTTAAATAGAGGTTATTATATGTGTCTAGTACTTTCATTTTTAATTTCATTGTTTTCTAATTTATGTATAATTTTATAAAAATCTCAGAATCTATACTGTCCAGTTAAGGCACTGTGAGACAATTTCGAATTTATCAAGAAACAAATAGTTTGGAAAATATTCTTGGTGTTGGATCCTTTTGAAAAATTTATGGGAGATACTCATAGATGTCTAGAATAGTTCTGCAAAACATTGTGTCATTTTGATATCTAGATTAAGAGTTAAAATTCTAAGAATAAGACTTATACATGTATGAATTAGAAAATAAAGTTCTTAGAATAAGTTGTTAATTGTTACATATTGTATTTATTTAAGGTATTGAAGGTGTTTGAGGCTGTTAGAGGCTTAAAGGAGTGTTTAGACCATTATTTTTCTCAAGGTAAGTAACTTCATTCATAATATACTGGATATGTAAGATTATTTTGATGTTATTATAAGTATAAGTGTTTTTTATACTACTTAGAAGATTAATTGATTTTCACCACAAAATTAGTTTTCTAAATGTTTTCACATATGAAAAAACTAATATGTTAATTTTATTTTTTTAAACAAAATATTTTAAATGGTTTTAAATATGTAATTTATTTTTTCATATGATTACCTTTTATGATTTTGTCTATAAAATATTTTGTAAGCCTAAATTATTATTATAAACATTTATGAATCTGATACGAATATTTTGTGCCCATGTACGATTTAAATTATTTATGATTGTACGGGGGCCACCTCTTGAGACTACATAGGAGCCACTTCTCGAGGGCCAGAGCATCGCAAAGTACCATATACAGTACAAAGTACTACATATAAATCATTACATATGAAAAACTAATTTGAATGTTTTGGCTTATTGTCCATAATTACTCTTATTCTTATTTTAATTGTATAATACAATACATATATGTTCTGGACCAGTACTGGATTTCTATTCTGGGTGTGCACATGATATTCTGATTCAGATTTTGTTTCTGACGGGGTCACTGAGAGTATAGGTGACACTATGTGACATGAGCTAACCTCTTTGATAGAAATTCAGATCTATTATAGATAGATGTAAGTAATTAACACCTTAGTATTAATAACTTAACTAAATTTCAAAAACACTGTTCTCTGTTACTGTTCATAGGGAACTATTCACGTGTACTGTTCATCTACATAAAAAATATTAATTTTCCAAAACAAAATAAATTGCGGAAATTAAATGACACGGAGATTTTTACGTGGTTTGGATCAATCAATCCTACATCCATAAGGCCACGCGAATATGAAAACAATTCATTAAGTTGAGATGTTACAACCTATGGATTTACCAAACTTAAGACTCTCATTTACAGTTTATTACCATACAGTTTACTCAATCTTAGACTGAATCTGCTTCTCTTGAATAACTGTTACTCCTCTTGATCCTCGATCCTCGATCCTCAAGGCGCTTCACAAAGTGAGTAATAGCGATTTTTTAATTCTTCAATGTCTAGTGATCCAAGATTTATATAGACTTTCCACAGAGATGAAAAGAAATAATCTCATATGAAAATAAATTAGCACAACATTATGCTCTAAATCTAAATTCTATAGGGAGGTGGCCGAATTTTATTTCTCTACTTTATGCTCTGTGTTACTTTACTTTAATTATCAAATATATCTCTTTATATAGGCACTAGAGTTTCACAAAAATTACAAGTCTTAAAAGACTTAGATTCTTACCACATAAGAGTTTCTTTTCTCTTATAATTCCCAAGAATCTGAATAGGAATAAATTTGATCTTTTTGCCTTGTTTGTCTCCCAAGAAATATCTAAGGCATTTAATAACTTCCTATTTGAACCAACTTCTTGCTCTAAATAGATCTCATGCTCCAATTATAGAATCTCATTATTAATTGACTTCTTAAATTAGACTTCTAATTAAAATAGGAAACAAATATTCCTAATAAATTTGAATTTCACTAAATTAGGGAATTAATAAATTAATCCCTATTACAAGATAAGTAATTAATTGAATTCCAATTCAACTAGACTTGTCATAAAATGAAAACTCTATAAATAATTGACTCAACACTCTTGTTTTCAGTATATATGTTATACTATTTGCTTTCATAATTAACTATGCTTATGATATTTTGAATTACTATGAACTTATGTCATCTTATTGTAATACATCGTTTTATGAATTATAATATATATTTTGATAAAAAGAAGGCTTGCAATATTTTTGGTACCAATAACCTAGTGTGTTGGGAATAGTTTTACTTATCGAGTTGATGGCTCACCCCTCGTCATTATTTTTTACAGATTAAGTATCTTGTTGAGAGATGTGCTTATTATTGGAGTTAGAAACTCATTTTCTTTTTCTAGTTGAATAAAATAAGTATAAACTCATGTTTCTTTTAAGTCTATTTATTTTATGAACTTGTAATTGGAAAGTTTTGAGACTTTTGTTATATTTATATTTTCAAGAGAGATTATCTAGTGTCAGACATATGGATTTGTGAATTTATTTGATTAAAAATTTAAGGTATCTTAGTTTGATTTTTCTTTTTTCGTATAAGCGTATTGATTTGTTAGTAATCTCCTTCATCACGTGCACCACATGTGTTGAATTTGGGGTGTTACATGCAACATCTCCAATACTAATTGATTCCGTGAACACAACAATGGCTTGCTCATGATGCGATGGCCCTTCAGATAACGCTTTCCTTTCATCAGCTTCAATCCTAAACTTTAACAAAAATACTGTGTCTCCCAAGACTTCACTTGAATTTCTCTTATAGTTTGCCAAGCTTGCTATTGATCCCCTCCTTGTTGACTTTTCTATTTGTTAGTACTTTACCCACTAGACACCCTGCTAAAATTTGTTCACCCTCTGCTTTCATATTGCTTTTGAAAGAAACATTGCCTTCTCTATCCCCTACTAGAGTTATGGCTTTGCGCTTGCAGATCAGGTCTTCTATGTCCATAATGCCTTTAAAGGACAATCTATTAAACACAAACAATTTAAGAAGTTCACTAATCAGTTATAAAATGCTCTTTAAAAAAATCTCTAAATCTACTTTAAAAGATTTGAGTTTAAGAGAGAAAGAAAAGAACCAACAAAATCTAAGGAGCTATGAATAGTATTTTAAAACCTCACTCGTGGGTAAAGATAAAGCACCATGAAGGCCCTACTCAACTTCCATTTTGAGTTTTTAGAGAGAAAACTTGAGGAGGAAGAGTTATTTTTGCTTTATAAAGTTAGTTGTATGTTGTGGAAGTGTGGGTTGAGTAATTATCAATATTACGGTGATTGTGACTTTTGGAGAAATGTAAATGTGGTGATAAACAAATACAAAGAAAATAAGACATAGTAATTTACGTAGTTCGGCGTAAAGCCTACATCCACGTGTAAAGACTGGAAGATAATTTTATTAATAAATGGGAATTTACAAAAAATGAGAAAACTCTTTTATAACTCAAAACCCCAATATACACAATTGTATTCTCACTAGAGCACTCAAGTAGAAGCTCTCTCAAACTTTCAAATTGCTTAACTTGTAATTGCTCTCTAATCTCTCAATTTTTGGGATGGGTTACAAATGCATTCTACTTTTCTATTTATAAACGAAGCTTACAATATGAATGCATGAAAAAATATTGGCCATTTTTCAATTTTAATAGCTTCGGTGCTGACTTTGGTGAAGAGTAAGAAATTTCATGCTAGCACATGCAATTACAATAAAAAAGTTGCTAGCCATATGCATATGCTCAACAAAAGTTGGCTTCGGTTCTAAGTATCTTAAGGAAAAATCATGCCATGCCACTTTGCAAGTAGGAACAAAGACATATCATAACACAATTAAATTGATAATATAAATTCATCTTTAACCTATTCCATTGATAAACAAAAGTAGGTACACTATATCTTTTATAATGTAACAAAATATTTACTGTATTGCCGGATTATAAATGCAAAGATAAGCATAAGCATGTATGTATTCTTCATAATCTTTCAAAAGGCTGAGAACCAAACAAAAACTACTAGTTTATTATCTTCCATTTGCATCCAATACTTCTAGTCAAAATGCTTTTCATCATTATCATACAACCTGCATCATGATCTAAGAATAGGGAAAAAAATTATTATATAGAGTAAATAAACAAGTGTAGAGCAATAAAAGAATAATGTATCTCAAAGATAAAATGCTAATTAAAAAAAATACTTTTCACTTACTTAAACAAACGAAAAGAATTACAATGTAGAGAACAAAGTCATACGAGTAAACAAGGCATTGAAACTTTGAAACTTCATTTTATTGAAACACATGCATCAAATGAAACTACGGTTAAAATATTTATCAAAACGAAATGTTACAGGAAAAAAAAAATAATATACGCAACATAAGACAACAATGACAAAAGCCACATAAGAAAGACACAAAAAATGTTACAAGGTAAAGCACCAACAACATAATAGGGTAAAACTTAGAAGACAACCCTAAAGAGAAAAAAAATATAAACAATTCCCTTTGCTAAACTTTGCTCAGGGAAAAAACATAAAATGTTTAAGTACAACTCTTTTCGACAAACAATTCAACCTAATAACTATAATAAAGTCCAATTAAACTAGTTCAGGCTTAGATAAATTGACCATTTTCCTTCATTCATTGTCCAAGGTCATAATCATTTCAAGTTAACTCCTCTAATGTCATAATTTTGGATTTGAATGCAAATCTTACAGAAAAGTCAATATTAACAAAATTAACCAATAGGCAATCTGTACAAATCTAATGGAACTTTGAAACATACACCATCAATATAAGAACTTTAACAGTAAACTACATTGAATTGTTTTCCTTTGGTGAGTTTACATATGGAGTTTATTCAAGCTACCTTAAAGATTTGCCTTTGTAGATTCTTGTAAATGTCTAAATGATAGGAAGGCAAACCAACAACAACAACAACAATTATTCATTTTGTTTGATCTTCTCCACCAATATATAATTTGACATACTAGGGATTCCATAAAATGTAGAAAGTAAAAATGCCAACCTGATTTATGAAAATTCAAAAAAAGTGAATCTTTTTACATAAGCACAGGGAACAAAGAAAATATTATCTAATAATTACCAATGAAGAAGCAAACTATTACTAATCACCATTAAAAAGCTGAGATGACTCTTATTGCTATAGTCAAGTATCACCTAATATGCAAGTTAAATTGACATATGTAATACGAAATATACTAATGAAAAGTGGGGGGCAGCTATAATACATGCATGTATGTGATGCATGCAAGGATTAAAAAATAAAAACAATATTGCCCTTGTTTGGCTGCCAAACATAAAAAAAAAAAACTTGGAGCGACTGGTAAAGAGCAACTGGTTGCTCCTTAAATGATAAAAAAATATTAAAATAATATAATAAGTAAAATAATAATTATTTTAATAATAAAGGGCACATAATAATAAAAAAATATTTTTATAACAATAAAAAATGAGTTTTAAGTTTAATGGCTTCGATATCAAGTTAATGATAGGCGTTTCATGCTTATTGATCCATTAATCTCATGAATTTAATGGTTGCAAGTTAATGATTACAAGTTTCGTGTTCATAGCCCAAAGTTTCAAGTTCCTGTGGTTTTAAGTTTAATGGTCTAAATATCAAGTTAATGGTAGTTGTTTCACATCCATTGGTCCATTAATTGAATAATTTTCATGGTTGCAAGTTATGATCCCAACTTTAACGTTCATTGCCCTAAGTTTCAAGTTCCTTCAATTTTAAGTTTAATGGTTGAAGTTTCACGTTAATGGTAGGTGTTTCATGTTTATTGGTCTCTCAATTACATATTGAGTAAGGTTGCAAGTTAATTATCGTACAGTTGCAGGTTAATGATCTTAAGTTTCATGTTTATTGTCTCAAGTTTCTAGTTCCATCAGTTTCAAATTTAATGGTCCGAGTATCAGGTTAATAGTAAGTGTTTCATGTTTATTGGTCCATCGATTGCATGATCCTCAATGTTGCAAGTTAATGATCAAATCATTAAAGTTTAATGATTACGAGTTTCATGTTCATTGCCCTAAGTTACAAGTTCATATGGTTTCAAGTCTAATGGTCTAAATATCAAGTTAATGGTAGCTGTTTCATATCCATTGACCCATTAATTGCATAATTTTCATAGTTACAAGTTAATGATCCCAACTTTCATGTTCATTGCCCTAAGTTTTAAGTTCCTTTAGTTTTAAGTTTAATAGTTGAATTTTCACGTTAATGGTAGGTATTTCATATTTATTGGTCCTTCAATTACATAGTAAGGTTGCAAGTTAATGATCGTACAGTTGCAGGTTAATGATCTTAAGTTTCATGTTTATTGTCTCAAGTTTCCAGTTCCTTCGGTTTCAAATTTAATAGTTCAAGTATCAGGTTAATGGTAGGTGTTTCATGTTTATTGGTGCATTAATTACATGATCCTCAATGTTGCAAGTTAATGATCAAACGATTGCAGTTTAATGATTACAAGTTTCATGTTCATTGCCTTAAGTTTTAAGTTCTTGTGGTTTTAAGTTTAATGGTCTAAATATCAAGTTAATGGTAACTGTTTCATATCCATTGGTCCATTAATTGCATAATTTTCATGATTGCAAGTTAATGATCCCAACTTTTACGTTCATTGCCTTAAGTTTCAAGTTCATCCAGTTTCAAGTTTAATGGTTTACGTATCATATTAATAATAGGTGTTTCATATTTATTGATCTATCAATTGCATGATCTTCATCATTGTAAGTTAATGATTGGATGGTTGCAAGTTAATGATAATAGGTTTCATATTCATTACCCTACGTTTCAAGTTCTGTCGGTTTCAAATTTAATGGTAGCAGTATCAATTTAATGGTATATGTTCCATGTCTATTGGTCTATCGATTGCATGATCCTCATTGTTGCAAGATAATGATTGCATGGTTGCAAGTTAATGATAATAGGTTTCATGTTTATTGCCTTAAGTTTTAAGTTTCTTCAGTTTCAAATTTAATAGTTCTGATATCAAGTTAATGGCATTTATTTCTTATTTGTTGGTCAATCCATTTTATGATAATCACCGTTTGAAGTTAATGATCACAAGGTTGCAAGTTAGTGATCTTACAATTTAATGATCATAGGTTTGATATTTATTAATCAAAGCTTGTAGTTCCTTTTGTTTCAAGTATAATGTTCAAGATATGAAGTTAATAGTGAGTGTTTCATGTTAATGATTTATTACTTGTATGATGGAAAACAAAAAATAAATCTTTAATGTCTTTTTCTTCAGCAAACGGCTAGCCATTTTCGACAAAGGGCAAGCCGTTTCAGAAAATTTTAGGGTCTGTTTTATATCGGCTAGCCTATACATCATAAGCGGCTATCCGTAACTGAGGACATGCATTCTGTCATTATAAAAGCTAGCCGTTTATGATGAAGTGGCTAGCCGTTTATTCTGCAGCAGGAGGGATGTTCAAAAACAACTTTAAGTAGCTCGCTATTTTGTTTTTACGCGCTTTCTATTTGAACTTTGTTTTCTGTTTTATTGCTTGCACTCTAAGAAGGCATCAATTGGGTTTAAAATGAAATTATATTTTTTATGTTTATTACATAACTACATAACATGAGGTAAAAGAAACTGGAAATTTAACTTATGTTCTTTTTTTGGGTTTAGTAGTGCCAAAGCAAACTACATATCATGTTCTCTCTACACAAAAGAACATAAAACAACAATAAAAACATATAAAGGCACGAAGATAGCAAAAAACTACTGAGGCGGCGGAGATAATGGTGATAGAGGTGGAAAAAAGTACGGAATGCCAAAGTGCTCGAACATGAGACGCTTACCTTCGAGGATCTGCTGATGTTGTTGTGAGAGACGTTGGTGCTCTTCGCGAATGTGTTGCTAAAAGTTGGTTTGCTGAAAAGAAAGTGTCCTTACCTCGTCCATAAGCTGTTAAAGAGTGACCTCTCCGGACTCATGAGGTTGTGGAGGTGGTACAGCAGATACAGAAGCATCATGATTAGGATGGTGAACATGAGGGTCCTGATGTCTATGTTGACTCCGGAAAGGAAGCGAAAAATCAGGTAGCTGATCAACGAGAACCACTTCATTTAAAGAACGATCGTCACTCAGAGCAATCATAGTGTACTTATTGCCAATAATCTTCACCCATGCTCTATTACACCACTCAAATTATAAGGCATACATGGCCTCATCCCTTCTACTCTTAGAGGGTTTACAAGATGGTTCATTAATGGGTACCCTAAAGTATTTAAGGATCTGGGTGATGAAATTACCATATGAAAGTGAACGGTTTATCAACTTGGGTATGGAAAGCATGTTGTGTACAATTGTATACCCAATGTTAACTGGATGATGTTTAAGGATATAATTAATAAAACCAACATCCATATGGGAGACCTCATCTAAGTACCCTGATCTAGGAAGGACAATAGTCTGAATAAACTGATGTAAAATGCGGATAGGAGGCACATACACTGAGTGTGAAAATGGATGTTACAGACCTCATAAAAAAGATCAGTGCGCCTACATATGTTTTTAACAGCATCAACATCATCAAAGTTATCAATCTCAGGAGCTTTCTTAGCAAAAAGGATTTGGTACCCAAAATCAGACATTTCAAGGAGAGAATTTAAGTCATCATCATCAAATTCAATCAAAACTCCTCTAACATTGGTAATTACTCGATTCTCTTTCTCAACGAAAGTATCTATATTCGAGTAAAATACTCTCACCAAGTCGGGATACACATTCTCATTAACCATAAGGGCACTAATGCAACCAACTTCTTCTAACAATTGCAACAAATTTCCATTGCTAATACTAAGACTACGAAGCCAATCAGGAAAAATATCAAACGTAAGAAATATCATATGGGTCATGAATTTGTCACGAAAACGCTTGGTCAAACGCTTGTCCGAGAAGTGTCATTATTCAAAATCAGGTTGTTTTACAGTGTCTTCTTCCTGGTGTGGTTGTTTGGCCGGTGTAGCAGGTTCTTTCCCTTTCCCTTTCCTTTCCCCTTCCCTTTCTTTCGTGTTGGCCTTAAAGTTGACATGACAAAGAGGAATCTTTAACGAGAACTTTTATCGGCAATGAAGAGGAATGAATCGATTTAAAGGAAGATTATGATGTTTAAAAGACAGTGAATTAATGAAATTTGGTTGAGAATTTGCCAAAGATTGAATATCGAAAGGGCATGCTGATAAATTTCGTCGCCTAGGTTGGATTTAGGGATTTCAATTCTTATATGAGTTTTGAGCTATTTTCGAAGATGATTAAGTGGTGAAGATTGATTTTTTGGGTTCAAATGAGTGTATTATCAAATGAAAATGGTGGTTTTTTGAGTGAGATCGTGCTAGTGGAGGAAACAATTTTTTGAAAAGATAACTCGTTTACCGAATTAAAAGGTAGGAGATGAAAATTTTTTATATAACTGGGCATCCGACTGCCCGTTTAATCAAAATCGGCTAATTGGTTATGTTCTAGAGACAAACCATTCAGCTTCTTGCTACCCGTTTGTATGAACCGGCTAACCAGTTTCGTGCAATACATATACGATTTAGATTTTGGCATACTGTTTTAAAACAAGTGGCTAGCCGGTTTCTTTCTAGAGAGTTCCCTTACGAATCCGGCATACCAGTTTAAAACAAGTAGCTAGCCAGTTGCTGTCGAGAGAGTTCCCTTACGAATCCAGTATACTGGTTTAAAATAAGCAGCTAGTTGGTTTCATTCTAGAGAGTTGCCTTACAAATCTGGCATACCGTTTTAAAATAAGTGGCTAGCCAATTTTGGTCTAGAGAGTTCCTTTAAGAATCTAGTTAACTGTTTTAAAACAAGCGGCTAGCCAGTGTTTAAAATAAGTGGCTAGCTAATTTTGGTTTAGAGAGTTCCTTTAAGAATCTGGCTAACTGCTTTAAAATAAGCAGCTAGCCAGTTTTGTCTAGAGAGTTGCCTTACGAATCTGACTAACCACTTAACACAAGCGGTTGACCGCTTTCGGCCAACAGAGTTGCCTTTATGAATATAGTTGACCGTTTACAACAAGCGAAAGTACATAGTTTCGTTCCAGAATTGTTTTACAAATTTGGCCTACCTTTTGCATACAAACGGCTAGCCAGTTTCATTCCAAAGACCAACTCAAATCAACCGGCTTATCATTTTAAGAAGCTAGGTGAGCTTAAGCTATTAATCGCTTGATCTCACTTTTTCATGTGTCTATCAACCCACGCACTAACCACATACAAGCATTAAATGATGAGATTAAATACGTACAATAACTAAAAACATGCATTAAACTCTTTTGAAGATAACTGAGGGGGAGAGACCAAGATAATTTCACATGTTCTTCATTTGGTAGAATATTGATGCAAGATTGACAACCACAATGGAAACAACTTCGGATGTTGGAAGTATTTCTGCATGAGGATTGGACTTTAATGACAATGGAAGATCAGAACAAGAAACCAATAAAGCAAACGATAGCCTATTTCATGATAGTTGGCTTGAAAATGGTGTTACTAACGGTACATCACCATCGAAACAAGCAGTTGTCGATAGCGATAAGTATCTTGAGGACATATCTGATACAATATCATTTACGCATACAATGCACACTGTTCCTATAAACAGTCAACCCACTTCAGTAAGTGTCGGATTATATTTTGATACCGTAAATGACGCACACATATGGTATAAAAATTATGCTAAGTCCGTTGGATTCTTAGTCAGAAAAGATAAGCTTCGTCATGATAGCAAAAATGATGAGGTAGCAAGCCAGAGATGGGTTTTCTCAAGTGAAGGATATAGGTTAAAAAAATGGATAGAGAAAATAGACATAATGAGGGAACCGAGGGGCATAGCTCGTAATGGTTGTCAAGCTCAACTTCGAGTGAACTACGACAAGTTGAAAGGGAAGTTTGTAGTTTCCAAATTTGTTATTGACCACATTCATCACTTGGTTGAATCACATGAGAAACAATTTCTTCATTCGCACAAAGTTGTGACTGATGTTGATCTGGCACATGCAAAGGCGTTGTGGCAAATTGGGGTGAAAATGTGCTAGTTCATGGATTATAAGCTTGATCAAGCAGGAGGGTTCCATCATGTTTGGTATATGGGTAAAGACATGCAAAACAGAATAGACGTAGGTCAACATGCCCAAATTATTGACACTGATACAGAAGTTGCGATCACGTAGTTATCTGTAAGAGCTAATTATGATGCTAAAGTGTACTTTGAGTATACATTGAATGAGGAAAACATATTGTTTAACTTGTTCTGGACTGACACTATTGCTCGGTACGACTATGAACAATTTAGAGATGTTTTAACTTTTGATAAAACATACAAGAAAAATGCTTATGAAAAACCGTTGGTCGCATTCGTGGGTGTAAATTATCATAAAAAGAACCGCCGTTTTTGGATTTACAATACTCATTGATAAAACTGTTGAATTATATGTATGGCTTCTACAGACTTTTTTGTCAGCGATGAAATAAAAAAAACTCATGAGTTTCATAACTGAGGGTGATAAAGCTATATTTAAAGCTATTAAAACAGTCATGGGTAGATGTGTGCATCGATTGTGTTCTTAGCATCTTGAGAGGAATACCCAAGCAAATGTAAAAAAAGATGAGTTCGCATCAAAATTTTAACAGTTAATGCTCAATCTAATGTCCTTGGATAAGTTTGAACGACTATGATTCTTTGTAGTCTACGATCTAGGAGTGGACCAAAATCTTTGAATTCAAAAAATGTATGCGAAATGGGCTAAATGGGCAGAGGCTTATTTGAAAAGTACGTTTTTTGGTGGGATGCGGACCACACAAATGTTCTAGAGCTTGAATTCATACTTACGTCGATTTGTTCAACTGAAGCTAAAATTATATGATTTCATTAGACAAATTCATCATGCAATGTATTGCATAAGGCACAAAGAAGTTCAAGATGAGTTTGACACGAACTACACAGCCTTTGTTCTTAACACACATCTACACAATATTGAAAAATATACATCTGAAATATATATAAGGAATATATTTCAGTGGGTTTGGATAAAGATCCTTGGTGAAGCCACACTGATTATGCTTGACTGTGCGAAGACAAGTGATTCCCATATGTATACCCTGACAAAATTTCAACACCCGAAACGAAGATAGATAGTGGTGTTTTATAACAAAGTAATTGATATTAGTTGTTCATGTAAGATGATGGAATCTGTAGATATTCAGTGTAGGTATAAATTTCACGTCATGAAGTTGGGGCAACTAGTTCATATACCAGCAACCTTGATTCTTGGTCGATGGACCAAATCAGTGAAGGTGGGTAAAGTGATGAAAATGATAACTGCAACCTCACATATTGATAAGGAAGCCTCCGAAACTGCAAAGTTTGCCTCACTGTTAGCATTATGTAACAATCATTGTCTAATCACCGCAAAAAATAAAGAAAGTTATATAATAGCATTTGAGGAGATTCAACGGCTAACACTTCGCTTTGAACAAATGCTTGCCGAACATCAATCAGTGAAGTGAGCCAACAAATGTGTACTTCAAGCAAGTTTGAAGTTGAAAGACCCTGTTGTGGTAACCAGTAAAGGATGTGGAAAAACCGTTGAACATGATGGGCAAAAAAAAAAAATGCAGTAAATGTTTTCAACCTAGCCATACAAAATGGACTTGCCAACTATATCCATCGAAATGTGTACAACTTAATGATTGTGATTGCATGGTTGGCATTATAGATTGTATATCTAACGACATACAGACAAGGCCTTCCGGATACAATGTGTTCACACCAACTTAGTCGATGGCAATGACCGCATTAGGTTTCCTAGGATTTACCTTCAAGACAATTTATCCCTGTATACATGACATTTTAGAAAGAACTGATGGCCATTACACGGACAGTAGTACCCTTGGTATAACCTCTAAAACCGATACTAGCATGTACTATAATTGGTGGCCTCATAATGACCGTAAGTGTTTTAGACTTATTTTAATTTGCTTGACTAACTTTTCCATGTTGTTTAATTAATTTTGATTTATATTGTGCATAGTTAAGGATGGTACATCCCGTTAGAAGATGAGAGATGAGTCATGCTACCAAAGCTTTTTCACTTGGACCCACGGTGGGAGAATGAGCTTCTTCAAAATCAATGATTTAGCATTATATGGTAGAAATGAATGATGGCAGTTGTTTGATATTATGTGTACTTGATGATAATAGTAAAAATGACACCAGTGATCTTACATCAAACATAAATGTATTAACGTCGTAACTGTAAAGACATGTTTTCCCCTGGTTTCTAAAAGTTTGTTGACACGAACTCATGACAGAAAAAAATAATGAAAATCGGCCTAAACTATCGGATGGTCATGGTTTGAAGTGGAAAAACACAAAATTTTGGCTTTTTAACATCGTTAATATCCTCTCAGCTATCATACAGTACAAACAACAATAAGAACATGTTCACCAACAAAAAATGAAAGCAGTGCATGGTCATAAAAATAATGTACATTTAACTTCTGTAAACTCATGTTGGATGCAAAATGTGGAAAAATATAAACAATTGTGTTAGACAAGTTCACAATTTAGGGTAACTTGTATTCAAAACATTCTTTACTCTTTTAGCGTTGAACGACCTTTTCTAGAATTGTTCTTATGGCCTTTTCGAATGGAAATGTTATGGCTTTTCACCGTTGATGCCAACTTTGCATCGTGTACATAATTTACAACATTAGTGTACTCTACAGTAGCCAGAGTCAACAATTGCTCGCGTTGATCATTGAATGGAGAGTCCATCAACTGTAACGCAAGCTGAGCCCGAACATTTTGTGAGTCATGCTGCTAAAACAACCATGCACTATCAACATGTGCATAGTCCAACAACATTACTAACATCAACAAAGTTATCGCATAAGAGAGTTAGAAAGCATACCACATACAATTTGTTAGTAATGACTATAGGACTATCTATAAATTTGATAACATAAACTCCACAATCAAAACCATTAGGTGCCCGAGGAACAGTCACACCATGTATGACTGTAAATGACAAGAAACTTCAAGCTATTGGATATGTAGCGTCCACGATGGCACGAAGTATAGCATCTAACGAGTGTACCTATTTTTAAGAGAAAGCAACTTTGTACTTTAATAACATAAATCACACAAAAGTATAAATGCCTTTAAGTAGAAGATGATCATACTTATAATACTATTGGTTTGGATTTCTCGATTTCATGTCCTTCGCGCATCTGGTAATGGATCTCAGACCTCAGCCTGTTTTTCTTTCATTTTCATCAACAGTAGAAACCAATGGTGGCCACCATCATGCATGGAAACAAGGATCTATTCAAGAACATTCATCAGTTATACCATCCAGTACAAATTAATAAGATAATAATTCAAACACATCTGCACACACTACCTGCTGGCAACGATGCAAGTCATACATACAATGTTTTTGGTATTGGGAAGCAACTTTGAAACCATCTAAGTGTGCATTTGGAATCGTAGCAAATTGCTGTATATTTATAACATGAAATTCATATCAGATACTAGTTAAATTTCCATAGTTACTTATAAGTAAAAGGATGTCAAATAAAAAAATAGACAATGACGAAACATTAACTATATATCTAATTGGTAGGAACCAGCTGATTGGTTACCCGTGCCTTTTGCAAGACTCGTGTAGTGTTAGGTAATCACTCATTATGCAAACAATCTATCCATAAGAATAATTATAAATCATTTAATTACCTAAAATTTCATCAATAAAGTAAAATTACGAACAAACCTCCTCGTCAAGTAATGCATCAAGTAAAAGTAATAACAAGCCTCGTCGAATGATATCCTAGTGACTCGATCGTACAATTATCTCACTACAAGTAAAGCACATGATATATTAACACAGTCGAATAACTATAACATATTTAGAAACAACTTGATGTGGGATCATGAGGGCATCGTTACTCTAGGCTAGCAATTTTGTCGAATCTATACTGGAGCATCTTCAATTGATCGAGAGTCACCAGCTAATTCACGAAAAAAGGTCTAGCTCAGTATTTTGGCTTTAGACCATGGGAGACTTGATCATACGGGGAGAGTTGGTACCGCCCCAGCTTTTGATTTCTATATGGTCGAGGAAGAACAAAAGACAACGGATTAAAATCTTGGGGCTTTTGAAAACTTTTCACTTGTTGCGCAAAAGACTGCATATTTATATATTAGTGTATGTATATTCGTCTTGAAGTTCCGGTACCAATTTAGACTTCATCACATCTTCTAGTACTCCTGCTAGCTTTTACTTCAAGATAACCTCTTCATTAGTGGACATGCTCGGATAAACAAGTTTTCAGTTTTGAATTTTGATAGGCTTACTGCTTTCACGTACTAGAGATGAAAATATGAAAACCTCAGGGATAGGCAGGTGCATCTCTGTCTTTGGATAAGAAAACATTGGACCATCAGTTGCCTCTGCACCATTATAGGTAGGAGGTGATTGACTATCATCAGCAACTTTCTCTCATTCTTTACCAAAATATGCTTATTCCAACTTTTCTACCTTTTTAGTAAGACAGTCCATTTTCAAGGCAATATTTTGTAGGAAATCAATATTTCTTCTCATATGGTCCTCCATTCTATTCATTGCTGCCAATACGGCCTGAAAGGAATGTTGCCTTGCTACATCACCACTATTAATTTGTTCACTACTTTGATCAACTGTTGTGCCGTAACTGATTTCTCGCATCGGAACCTATGTAAACCATAAAAACCATTAATAATCTATTTCATTTACTAATATAACTATAAAACAACATATAACATATTCAGGGAAACATACCACATTGCTCTTAAAATCACCAAACTTTTGTCGCCACTTAAGAAATCTTTTTATTTCACTATCAGTTTATGCACTAAGAGGACATTCATTCCTGCCATCATAAAAAAGTTGGAACTTTGTTGATGACATGTAAAATAGCTTCCAAGCCATAACAATATTGGTTATTATGAAAATAATGATTGATAATACCATAATCGTTTAATTAACAACAATGCATATATAGTAAATAACCCATACCAATAAAAATATCACGCATTCACTCATGGACGAAACTTGATTTTCATTGACCTTTGAAACTCCTTCCCATAAGAAATTAAAAGATCAAGTAGCCCAATCTTTGCCACGAGTGTTACTTACATCTTTTAAAGCACGAAGGTATTATGGGTTGATGTATGTGGCTGGAGTGGGACACAAAATAGTTCCAATCGCAAAAAGACTAAACATAATATAGAAATCTTCATCTGCAGAAGTGCTTGTCTTCAATTTTTCAGCTATGAGACCTATTAGGATGCCCTTTTTTACCGTGCAGTACTTCACCCGTAACTCAGTTATCTCACTATCTTTTCCAGCAAGCACAACTGGCACTCCTCCATCTCCAACACGCATCACGCTAGTAAAAGTTTCCGGGGTTAGCTTGTATTCCCTCCCATGAAGTGTTATAGACTGCTGATCCACGTTACATTATTTGACAACCAATCTATATAAATCTTGCCGAAGTCGCCCACATTTTATACCCAGCAAGCTTCCGAAACTAATTTTTCTCACAGTATTTTGTTGCTTAACTAATGAGAAGATACAATGTTTTAGAACCGCAAAACAATACATCGAGATAGGTGATTACCCTTATTAGCATTGTTCTCCGTTGTTGGAATTGATTCGTGTAACAATCTATTGGTCCCTCTCGTGTTAACTTCTGCATTTTCATTATAACTGTTAACGAATTCGGCTTTCTCCTTTGAGCTAAGTTTCAACCATTTGTCACGTATATGCCTCTTAACCTACACACATAAAAAATATTCATTGATCAGTTATCAATGAAGCTATCATTAATTATGATGCAATACAGAATAGTTGTCTATGAACTGTTTCATCCACCTTCACACCTTCTTCTTTCAACTTTTGGGATTCTATCTACTGTGGATAAAACTAATATCAATTCTTTATTTGCCAACTAAAATTCTTGCATTATTATACTTAAATTATTACAAACTGTAAACGACAAAAATATCATCAATGAATTACTAACTTACAAGTAGTATGTGTACGAATGCTTGCTCGGCCTCGGAGGTTCGAGCTTCTTAGACTGAATATCAATGTCGTCTGCGACATTCACCTTACGCTTAACCATTGTACCTAATACGCACTAATAATGTCGTATAACCTTTTTTGTGAATTCTAAATACGTATAAATTATTAGATAACCCAACATTATGCACTAATAAGCTTACACAATAAAAGCTAAAATTTATAACATCATATTCATAGACAAAAAATATCATGTTTGCCCAACCATAACAACAAACCTTGATACCAGGTTTGGGAAACTTCATTTAGAAATGCAATATCAATATAGATAAATGAACTAAGACAAACATGAACATAAGTAAAGAATTAAAACAAGGAAAAAAATTGTATTTATTTGCTAAAGACTTCGATTATCAACACAGACAATACCATATTTACACATTCCATGAAAACAAGTCAAATGATAGTTTTATAAGCATGCCAACGTATTAAACTAATACATTTCATTAAAATAAGCCACATTCATATGAATCCCAACTGGATTCATATGCTCATGCTTCACTCTTAATAGACCAAATACCAACACAACAAATTCATTCTTTAATTAATCTCTCCATGTGCAAAGAAGAATGATCTCTTTCCTAATAAACCTAAGCTTTTCAAACTAATAATGTTTCCTAATGTATCAAAATCATATGGATCTGTAACAAGAATCCAATTAGCAAAAACAAAGTAAATAAATAAATGAAGCAATAACTTTCATCATCACTTGGCTAAAGCTATAAATAAAGAAAATATTAACATGAAAAAATGGTAACATCATAAACAATAACCACAAACTCGAAATCAAATTCATCATGATATAGAAAATTAAAAAAATAACAACAACATTGACAGGTGATTCAAGCTTATTAACACACTTAATCAACAATTATAATAATATAAATCAAAACCCACAATGCCCATGTCTCCTTATCTTTTTTGGACCGTGCAAACAACCTTAGGAGATTTGAGAATGGGTTGAGAGGAGTTTAGAATGGGCTTAAATTGTTACCGCTAATCCAGATCTGCTGCCGCCTTCACCCAAGCAAATGCTGTCATTGATTGCCTTAGTGAGGCTTGCCATGAAAGAGTGGAGGGGAGCAAGTAATTGAAGAGGGAACCATGAAGTGAGGGAGAGAGTGAACTGTGAGCTGAGGGAGAGAGTGAAGAGAAAGAACAATGAAGATGAAAGAAGTAAAAAACTTTTTCAGGCTTTGTGATTTATTTTAATCATTTTTTTTGTTAAATTTATCTCAACGGTTGGATTCATTATACTGAATCCAACAACCATTGTTTATGCATATATCACATACATGCCGACATTGTAACGGGAGCCATGAAAAGTGATACAGTTACATGATTGGACCATTCATCTTCGAAATTCGGATTGGACCATTTATCTTCGAAATTTGGTGAGGAGGAACAAAATAGGCTTATTTCTATTTGTATAATCGTTCCAAAACATTTTTAATAATTTTTTCTCTCTAATTTTCCTATCCATCTGGTGAACTTAATGACGTGTCTCCACTCACTGATTACAGAGATCACCACCACTCCAAAACTTCAAATCTTAGAAATTTCAAAATAAATTAACGAATGTTGAAACTTTAAAAGTTGAATATCTAAAGAGTAATGCAAATTTATTTTTTAAGAAGAATTTATTGAAAAAATACATAGAATCAATTATGTACATGTCCAACAGGAAAAACGCCAGTGACTGACATTCTGCTATCAATTTGAAAAGCAAATAATAGATTTCACATACATTGGTATGTCCTTGCAAGATAAGTAAATCCCAAAATTGCTTGCATCCAACCTACAAAAAAGAAGCAAAAATTCGTACTTCATTATAGCTTATACAATTCATACATACATTATTATTTACACGTAACCCAAAATCTAACCCCATGTGTGTTAAATTAGGTACATTGATTTACATTGGTTAGAAACCTATCATATATCTTACTCATTTGAAGTTAAAAAAAAAATCAATAGGTGAAAACAAAAGGCATAATTATTGACTTTAGAAGACAGAAGGGAAAGAATAATCACACTAAAAGTGCTTTTGTGATTGAGGTTAGGCAGCTATACCTTAAAAGTTACAGCACTAGCACTAAAGTGTTTTGTAAACACTTTAGTGCTAATGCTGTAACTTGGAAGCTATGTTGATATTACTTTTTACTTGTATAATAAAAAATTTATGATATCTTTAATAATTTTGTAAAAATTATTATTTAAAATTTATATTTACTACATATTATTAACTTTTGTTTCATAATTATAATTTTTTTTTCATAACAGCTGTAGCTTAAAAGTTATAGCATCTCAATCCCAAGCAGGACATAAGCTTAATAAATTTTACAATAACCCTAACCTAGAAATCTTATAAGAACAAAGATAATTACCTCAGCTTGAATGAAAACACATTTGGGTCGTCGATTTTTTAAGAGAGAATGAGAAATTTTAAAAGTAACTACAGATGAAGTAGGAGAGAAGGAAAAGTTAGAAATATGCACCATTTTGTGAAAAAGGACAAGAGAGAGAGAGAGAGAGAAAGAGAGGAGAGGCAGGGGATGAGGGGGATGACGATGAGAAAAAGAGCTTTAAATTTTGGGCCGTAAAAACAAAAAAATGATACTGAAATTGAACCCACCATTCATGATTCAACCTCATTTAAAGACCTCTTTTTTCCCAATAACTTTTATTTTTATTTTCATCTAAGTGGGGCTCGTTAATAACTAATTGTTTGTTTGTTTTTTGTTTTGTAATTCTCCATCCACCCTCCTTTCTCTCCTATTGACACTAAACTCGGTAGCATTTTTAATTTCAGTAATATACATGTATACTACCTATCATTTTGAATATGCTACTATATAAATGCTACATAATAATATTTTTGGTAGCAATTTAAAGGGCTACATTAATGGAAATTACATACAACATCAATAAAATGATACTAACTTAATACAAATTATAATGAAAATTAAAGTGTTACTGTCAACTATCAAATTGTATAGCTCAATAGCTCTCTTTTACATAATGCTACCACATGTTGACATTTGGTAACATTACAAAATAAATCCGACCACAAAATGATTCCAAATTTGATATTTGTTGTTGTAGATTACAAACACTTTCTCGTGTTAGGTTTATAATGTTTGAACTAATAACTTTTTCTTTTTTAATTTATAGTCTTAAGGAGGTAGGGAGAGATAAATCTTATTATTAAAATTGTCAAAGATCTTTTGGGATGATTGAATTCTAATTCTACTTATCTAAGTGCAAGACATGAAGGCTTTTTTATGAATAAAAGCTTCAAAGAGTCTGTTCATTGACACGAAGACTAGATTTTTATTCTACCAACCTGAATGCGAGACAGGAAGGTTTTTTATGAAATTTATAAAAAACCTTAGAGAGTTTGTTCATCGATGGGAAATCCGAAAATATGGAGTACTTGACTATTATTGTCAATGATTTACCTAAGCTACTTAATCAATTAGGGCGTGTTTGGCCCCCCTTATAATACTATATTAATACTCTTTATTGTATCAAACTAATAATATATCATGTTTGGCTTTTATTACATCTTGTATTAGATAAGATTATAATATAGCAACACCTGCATAAACTAAACTTATAGGGTTTGGGTTTACATGGGTTTCTTTTATTTTATTTTTTTTTTAGAAGAAAGTAAACCTTTTATTAAATCACAACACATCAAATACATTTTGGACCACAACTAGTATTGTTCTTATCCAAATAGAAGAATAATTTCTTCCTAAAGCACATTTAGCTAAGGAATGGGCATAAACATTATAATATCTTAGAACACAATAGACTATAGCCTTTTGAAAATCCCTTGCTTGCTCTCGAATCTCCAAAATTGTCTAAAAAATTTTTGTTCTGCTACATTAATATTGTTTACTAACTGAACCACCTCTACGCAATCTGACTCTATAATCAAGGAGGATAATACTGCTTCTCTTGCCACAAGAAGACCCCATTGCATGGCTTCAGCCTTAGCAAAGGTAATATTTCCCCTAAGATGAGCTTGGTTGATACCAGCTACAATTACCTTGCTATTTGAATTTCTTATCACTGCTCCCAAACCTATCATTTGCTCATTGAAATTAACGACAACATCAACATTGATTTTGAAAGCATTTTCAGAGGGAGGAGACCATTTTTACTACCTTTTTCTTTTAGAATAGTCAATGTGTGATGTCTCTATTTTCCTTACTCTTTGATAGGATGCTAAAATAGCTTCTGCCTTTGTAGCTAAAAGATTTGGATCTATCTTATTCCTTTCAAAAATAAATTTGTTCCTTGAGAACCATACAACCCAGCACTTGCACAAGGCTACTATAAGTTTTAAATCAACTTTTCTCAAATCTTTGGCCATTCTTTGAATAGAGCTAAAGATGTTTTGAGAATGAGCATTAAAACTTGGAGCTGTAAAAGGAGTTTGAAACCATATATTTTTTATTGTCTTATAATCTAATAGTGCTTGACTTATGGTTTTTATTCTCCTTCCGCATCTTTAACAAGTTGGCTCCTACAAGACCTTCCATTTTCAAAGATTTTTAGTAGTTGGAAGCAAGTTTTTAGATGCCCTCCACATGAAAATTTTTATCTTTTAAAAAAGCTCAAGGGACCATAGAGCGTTTCATTGTTAAGAGTTGTTATTTGAGCTACTGGTTGCGTCTAAGAACTTCATTGTTACAGCTAATTGGTACCCACTTTTCACTGAATATTCCCGTCTTTTGTCAAAATGCCATAGCATTTCATCTTTTGATTGTTCATATGGTAATAGAATCTTAAGAATTATTGTTGTACCTTCCTTCATGAAGCATTGGTTTAGCTTATCTTCATCCTATTGGTTTCTAGCATTAATTAAATCTACTACTACAGTGTCCACAAGAAAGGTTGGTGGAGAGATAAGCTGCAAGGTATTTGGTCTTGGCAACCAATTGTCCTTGTAAACTGAAATCTTTCTACTATTTTCTACACGCCATCTGATACCTTTCTTAAATATATATATGCCCTATAAGATGCTTTTCCATATAAAAAATGGGATTCTACTTTTACATTCAAAAAAATCGACATTCTTATAATATCTTGCCTGCTAGCCATTAGAAACCAGAGTGCTAGGGTATTGCAGAAGCCTCTATCTTTATTTAGCCACCAAAGCTTAGTTGAAACTAGTAAAATTTCTAAACCTCATTCCTCCTTTATTTTTTGCATGGCTGAGCTTTTCTCACTTTATCCAATAGATTCCATGTTTATCTTCATTTGATCGTACCAAAATCTCACTACAGTTCATTGGATGTCATCATAGAGGCCTTTTAGAAGCTTGAACACACTTATCGCGTAAACTAGGACTACTTGAGCTACTGCTTTTATCAAAACTTCCTCGCCCCTATTAGAGAACAACTTGTGTTGCCAGCCTATAATCTTATTTAACACTTTAAGTTTAACATCATTAAAAAAACTCATTTTCTTCCAACCGATCATTAATGGAAGGCCTAAGTACTTTTAATACTTAGAGACCATATTTAGCTTGAAAATACCCTTAATTGCAATAACTTCACCTTATAAAATTCTGCCACTAAAGGACATGGAAGATTTCTGAAATTTAAAAATCTACCCTAATGCTTTTGCATAGCGATCAAATATCTCCTTCAAATGCTTACAATTAGCCGCTGATGCTCGTGAGAAAACAAGGCTATCATTCACAAAAAAAAAAATAAATAAGTTATTGTAACCTCCTTTGCAAATCTCAAGCCTTTGATTAGTTGTTCCTTTTTAGCCTACGCCCACATGTTAGAGAAAACCTTTACACATATGATAAAGAGATATAGAGAAAGAGGACAACCCTGTCTTAATCATCTTTCTGACTGAAATAGACCTTTTGGCACTTTATTAATTATCACCGAGAGTGAGACAAACAAATTGTGAAAAGTGATTACAATTCTGCCGAAAGTAACAGACAAAGAGAGAGTTATCATGAAAGTCAAATAGCTACAATAAATCCCTAATTCATAGCTAGAAGGAAAGTAAAAAGAAAAAAGTAATTAATTGGATAAACTTGGAAAGAATTTTGAATTTTAAAAACAAATCCCAAATTGAAAATGGAAACAATAGGTAGGACGGTAATATAAAGATTGTATAATCTCCCTTATTTCTCTTTATGCTTTGCTGACATCAGTGAGCCGGCCTCGCCAATGTTTAAAAAAAACACAAAGGCTACAATTGCAATGGTAAAGATCATTAATGCAATAACTGATCCGTTGCTGCAGCAATAATAAATAATGCATCAGTTGCTTAGAGACTGTCTTCTGTTGGTCATGTTAAATAGATGTGTCATTAATTCCTTTCTACTTCTTTGCCTCTTTTTTCTTTTAAAGCTTGCTATAATTTATAGAAATAAAAGAAAGAAAATAAAAAAATTTAGATGCATGAATTAAACATGACAAAAAGATAAATTAAAAACATACAAAACTAGAAAAATTTGAAACAACTTCCCTTATTGGGTTGCCTCCCAATTAGTGCTTGATTTTAAGTTCTTCAGCTTGACCATCCCTGATTACACATGTTGGATCCCTTAGGAACAAGTCCTCTTTTGGGTGATTCACAACAACTCCTATGTAATATTTCATCATATGTCCGTATATCTTAAATCCTTGACCTATTCTCTCATCTTGAAGGTCAACAGCCTGATGTGGTTTAACTCTAATAAGCTTAAAGGAACCTCATTATCTAGACTTTAATTTACCCCAGAATATCTTCAATCTCGAGTTGTAAAGCAACAATTGGTTGCCTAGAATGAGCTCCCTTTACTGGATTCATTTATCATGCCACTGATTAGTCATCTCCTTATAAATTATTGCATTTTCATAAAAAAATAACCTCAACTCTTCCAACTCACAAAATTGTAGCTTTCCCTGCTCTACTGCAGCAATCATATCCATGTTCAATTACTTGATTGCCCAATATACTTTATGCTCTAGCTTTAATGGCAAATGGCAAATGGCAAGCTTTGCTATAGACAATTCTATATGAGGACCTGTCGAATGGAGTTTTGTAGGTTGTTCTATAAGCCCATAAGAAGTCATTTAATCTAAATAACCAATCTTTTCTGTTGGGACTCACCACTTTATCTGAAATCTACTTTATCTCCATGTTGGACACTTCTATTTGCCCACTAGTTTGTGGATGATATATTGTAGCAACTTTATGTTTAATTCCACATTTAGCCAATGCTGTAGCAAACATCCCGTTGCAAAAATAGATTCCTTCATCACTAATAATGGCTAATGAAGTGCCAAATCTTGAAAAACAAAGTTCTTTTGAAGGAACTTAGCCACTACTTTAGCATCATTTGATGGTAATACTACGGCTTCCACCTACTTGGATATATAATCCACAGCAACTAAAATGTATACATTGCCAAAAGATAATGGGAATGGTCTCATAAAGTCTATCCCTCAAACATAAAAGAATTTCACTTCTAAAATAATAGTGAGCGGTATCTTATGCTTCTGAGAGATATTTCCTATCCTTTGACACTTGTCACAGCATTTAATAAATTTGTAAACATATTTAAAAATAGAGGGCTGATAGTAAACTGATTAAAGAACTTTTGTTGTTGTCTTATATCCTCAAAGTGTCCACCTATGCTGCAGTATGACAGGACTGCAATATTCTTGAAATTTCTTTATCTAATACACATATTCTGATTACATGGTTTGAAAAAAACTTGTACAACTAAGCTTATCCCACTGATAGCTTTTGATATCATGAAGAAATCTCTTCCTTTGCTGGTAGTTTAAATTAAGCGGTAACAACTAACTCATTAAATAGTTGGCAAAGTTTATATACTATAGGAATCCCGATTGCTGTAGCATCTGTGAGTGTTGTAGCATTAACAATTGCTCATCAAAAAATGTTTCTATGATGTCTTGCTTAGTCAAAGTGCTTGCATCTACTTCTAGTCTTGATAGATGATCAGCCATTTGATTCTCAATTCTTTTTCTATCATTGATTTCTAAGTCAAACTCTTGTAGCAAAAGAATCTACCGAATCAGCTTTGGTTTGGCAACTTTCTTTGAAATCAAATACTTTATGATTAAGTAGTCTATGTAAATAATCACCTTAGCGCCAACCAAATAAGCTTTGAATTTGCCAAATGCCAAAACAACGGCTAACAACTTTTTTTCCATGATGGTATAGTTAAGTTGTGCATCCGCTAGGGTCTTATCGGCATAATAAATATAGTAAAAAATCTTACCTTTCCTCTGCCCTAACACTGCTCCAACAAAATTGTCACTAGCATTGCACATCAGCCCAAAAGGCATACTCCAATCGGGTGCTATAATAATTGGTGCTGTAACAAGAGCTCTTTTTAACTCAACAAATGCCTTTAAGCAATTTTCATCAAAATTGAAGAATTAAAGGGTCTGTCATGCTGCAACAACATGCATAAGAGTTTGGCTATTTTGGAAAAATCCTTAATAAATCTTCTATAGAATCACATATATCCTAAGAAACTCCTTATGCCCTTAACTGAAGTAAGTGGTGGAAGTTTATCAATCACCTTTATTTTTACCTTATCCACCTCTATTTTGTTTTTAGAGATTGTATAGCCTAGGATTATCCTTTTTTTCACAATGAAATGGCAATTTTTCCAATTTAATACTAAATTTGTCTCCTTACATCTCTTAAGCACATTTTCTAGATTATACAAACTATCATCATATGATTTTCTAAAGACTAAAAAATCATCTATGAATACCTTAAGTGTTTGCTCAACCATAGTTGAGAAAATTACCATCATACACCTCTGAAACGTTGTTGGAACATTGCAAAAGCTAAATAGCATCCTTTTGGCAATCTGGTTGTAGCCTCATTATCTATTAAGCAAACAGTAATACTAATTTCCAACAAGTCTTTCTAGTATCTGATCTATGAAGAGCAATGGAAAGTGATCCTTCATTGTTACTTTGTTTAACTTTTTATAATCCATGGAAACTCTCCATCTCGTGACTATTCTTGTAGGAATGAGCTCATTCTTTTCATTTGCTACAACAGTCACTCCATATTTTTTTGGAATACGTTGAACTGGGCTGAAATAAGAATATTGATGAATGAATGATTATTGCTCATCTTTCTCATTAATCTTGACAGAATATATACACTTAGAGAGCCAATAAAAAAGGAAACAAAATAAAGAATCTCTAAATAATGTAAACTAATTGTACAATATCTCCCTAATATAAGCTTTCTTATCTTGACTAAATCAAATAATAAAGGAAAAAATACATAAAAAATATTTACAATTAAATGACTAAATCTCCAACACTCCCTCTCAAGCTTAGGAATAGATATTTTGCATTCCAAGCTTATTGAAAAGCCTTTCATGAGTTTGTTTGGGTAGACTTTTGGTCAGGATATCTACTTATTGTGCATGAGTAGAGATGTAGCATAAATTGATACCTCCTCTTTCAATTTTGTTCTTGATAAAACTTTGATCAATTCTGACATGTTTCATTCGATCGTGTTTGATTGGATTGTTCACGATACTTATGGTAGATTTGTTGTCACTATACAACTTAGTGGGAGAGTAAACTTTAATTTGCAAGTCTTGTATCAACCTTTCCAGCCATATAACCTCACATATTCCTTGTGCAATAGCCCAAAATTCTGCTTCGACATTACTCCTTACCACAACTATTTGTTTCTTACTCCTCTAGGGTAACCAAGTTACCCTATAACTTGGTGCAATTTCCTGAAGTTAACTTACAATTTTTATTTCCAACCCAGTCCACATCAACATATCCTTCAATACTTCTGCTCTCAGTTTTTAGAAACATTAGTCCTCCTCCTAGAGTTCCTTTGAGATACCTCAAAATATGATTTACAGCTTCTAGATGTCTCTGAGTAAGTGAATGCATGTATTGGCTCACCATACTCAATGTATGTGCAATATTAGGCCATGTGAAAGATAAGAAAATCAATATATCGACTAGGCGTTGGTATCTTCTTATATCCACTAAAGGCTTATTATCTTTAATCTTACTCTTCTAATTTTTCTCAAGTGGAGTTCCTACAAGTTAGCATCCCAACTTTCTAGTTTCTCCTCATAGGTCAAAAGTGTATTTCCTCTGGGAAATGAAAATACCCTTTTTATTTCTAGCAACTTCCATACCAAGGAAATATTTCAGAGAAGCTAAATCTTTAACTTTAAATTCTTTCTTTAGTTGATTCTTAAGCCTATGAATCTCAACATTATCATCACTTATAAGTATAATGTCATCTATGTATATAATAAGAATGGCCTTTTACCTAGTTTATCCATTCTTAACGAAGATAGTATGATTAGCTTGCCCTTGAGTGTACTTTAGTCGAGTAAGTGTTTAGTTGAATCTGATGAACCACGCATGTGGGGATTGTTTCAAACCATATAATGATTTTTTCAATTTGCAAACTTTACCTTGTTCCTTTTCAAACTGAAATCCTGGTAAAATCTTTATATACACTTATTCATTAAGATTGCCATTCAAAAAAGCATTCCTCACATCGAGTTAGTGTAGCTCTCAGTCAAGATTTACTGCCAAGGACAAAAATACCCGGATAGAGTTGAATTTTGCCACTAGAACAAATGTTTATTCATAATCGATCCCATGTGTTTGTGTGAAACCCTGTGCCGCTAACCGAGCTTTATACCTTTTTACCTCTCAATCTATCTTATACTTCATAGTGAAAACCCATTTGCTTCTACCATTTTTTTATCCTTTGGTAGATTAACTACTTCTCTAGTTCCAATATCATGCAATGCTCTCATTTTCTCCTGCATAGCTTTCTCTCACTTCGAATCTTTGAAAGCTTTATGGACATTTTTTGAAACTACCACATTATCAATTTTTACTATAAAGGCTCTAAACCCAGAAGATAACTTTGTGCAGGTTAGAAGATTAGAAATATGATGTTTTGTGCATGTTCTTACCCTTTTCCGTATTGCAATCAACAAGTCCAAGTCACTGCTCACTCTAGGATCTAGTTCTTGGTTCAATGATTGGTCTTGCTAAAGAGCTTTTGGCCTTCGAGAGTAAACTTGAAGTGGTTTTTCAAAGATTGCTTCTCTCTCTTGATCATGACTTGGAACAGGACTAAGGACAAGAAATAGACCTGTACTTGAGTTTTCTGGAGATGGTTGGACACTGACATTTCTTGGTTCTACTATGGTAGAATTCGTGGGCAAAAATGAGACATTTTGTGATATTGGAAGAGATGCAGTTAGGATCCTAATGGCCATCTTCATCAAAATTCTCCCCCGGAATGGACATTGGTTAAATTAAAGTGTTTTTGAGGGTAGACGATTAATTAAATATGTTGATGTGAGGATTGTCTTACCCCAATAGGAATTTGGAACAAAACTAGTAAACATAATTGATCGAGCAACTTCCAACAAATGTCGATTCTTTCTTTCTATAACCCTATTTGTTTTAGGTGTGTCAACACAAGAACTTTGATGTTGTATCCCATTATTCCCTAAATATTGGCTGAATTTATTTGAAAAATACTCTCTTCCATTATCTATTCTAAGGACATTTATATTCGATTGAAAAACATTTTGGATAAATTTGTGGAACTGTTGAAACCAATAAAATGCCTCAGATTTACCTTTCATCAAGTACACCCAACACACCCTAGTATGGTCATCTATGAAAGTAGCAAACCATTGAGTTCTAGTTAAATTAACTATTCTTGATGGACCCCATGTATCACTATGAATCAACTGAAAAGGTCTTGAAGGTTTGTATGTATGTGGCAAATAATTGACTGTGGATTGTTTAGAAAAGGAACAATGTTCGCACTGAATTGAAATTTTTTCTTTATTGACGAAAAGATTTGGATACAAGACTTTCATATAATAAAAGCTTGGATGCCCTAAGCGTTGATGCTATAACATAATATCAAAATTGGAAACAACTGACATGGACATTTTATTTTGTGACTTAACTCTATTGGAATCCCCAGCTCCTGAGAGGTAGTATAGGCCGTATTTTCTCTCAACAATGCCAATCATCTTCCCCGAAGAACGATTCTAAAATTCACAGTGAGAAGAGAAAAAAGTCACAACATAATTCATATATTTTGTTAACTTACTTATTGACAAAAGATTATATGTCAACTTGGGCATATATAAAACCGATTTCAATATCATATTTTATAAGCAAACCGTGCATTTCCTAACTGCAGGTGATATTTTTCCATCTGCAACCCTCACATTGATCCTGCGATTGCACTTGTCATAATCCTCAAGAATATTCATTGACCCAGTCATATGGTCAGAGGCCTTTGTATCTACAATCCAACAACCTGCATGTTGTGACTTTGACAGGAAAGTTTAACTTATTTTACCTGTTTGTGTCATAGCTGCAGTAGAAATATTTGAGTTTTGAGTCTTGGATCCCGCTGACACCTTAGTTTGGTTGAAAAGCTACTGTAGCATCTCCGCTTGCTCTGTTAAGAAGTTAAATCCAACAACTTTGCCTGAATCTGATTCATCATATTGGCTAATCTGGATTGCTTACGTTGCTTCCTCGATTTCCAATCAGGTGGATTGCCTGTAAGTCCCAACAAGTTTCACAGGTGTAATAAGGCTTGTTATAATAACCACACCAAACTTTATCTCTTGACTGAGATGTGTGGCAACCATCTTGTTTGTTTGCTGCAAGAGCAAAACCGTATGTTTATAAGGAATGAGCATCTTGCCAAGAAAGATTTATCATCACATGTTTCCTACTTTCCTTTCTCTTTACCTCAGCAAAGATTCTTGAAGGGTTGGAAAAGGCTTTATCCCGAGCAGCCTTCCATGTACTTCATCCAAGTCGAGATTCAATCCTTGCAAAAAATCAAAAGTACGCTCTTTCTTAAGTATTTTCTTATATTTTTTTGCATTAGTAGTAATAAATTCATAATAATGTAATAGGTGATTTAGTTTTGTTCTACAACATTGCAAACTTGAAAGATGCTTGCGAGAGTAGTCTTTTAGAAGATACCAATTCAGGGAATGTCCTTGAGAGGCTGGAATAGGCCTAGTTATATCAATTGAACAAGTTAAAGAAAGGATGATTAATGTATTTGCTACATTATAGATGAAAGCAATAATTTTTTTAAGTATGCAAACCAAGAACTTATGCTGGAGATGTTTTTAAAGGTTCTCACGATTTGGAAACTGATATATTTTCCAATGGAGGTCCTGTAATTCAGATTTGCTTGCTATTAAAATAGTCGTTTATAGTAGTAGTAATTAGATCTTTATCATATACAAATTCAGTGATGTTAACTTTATCTACATGTAATGAATCATTGTGTTGTAAATGATGTAAAACATAGTTGTGTTTGAGAAGTGTGTGGCTAAGGCTGATGGGATGGTTCCCCTGTGAAATTTAATGCACAAATTATTTGATTGAATGATTTAATTAGTTATGTTGCTGAAAATTTAAGGTTATGAGCTTTGATCTTTGCGAGACATTATATCTTTTTTACATTTATACTAAAAAACTAATGTTAAATTTCTAAAATTTAAAACTTCTCTCTCTCTCTCTCTCTCTATATATATATTTAAGTACTAATAAATGTCATTTTCTAAATATATAATTTAAATTAATCACCAAAGAAATTAATATAGTATAGTATAACACCAAACATTATACAATATTATTATAATACAATGCTAATGCAATAGAGCATAATACAATACAGTATGCCAAATGCACCCTTAAATGACAAAGGTCATTCTTTTTCATATAGCAAATTCTTCAAGGTCAAAGAAGTGTGTTGAGGCTATTGTATGGCAGTGGTGTTAAAAGAGAGTAGCTGTTAGATTAGACAAACAAAATGAAAATATCTCTCATTGTGTTATAAGAAACACTAAGGTTTTATTTGAAATTGAAGTGTTGTAACTTTTAAGGTACAGCTAACGTAGAAAAAAAATATTGTAACTAAGAAATAAAAGTTAATAGTATGGAATAAATATAATTTTTAAGTAATAATTTTACAAAATTATTAAAAATATAATAGATTTTTCATCATATAAATGCAAAATCAAATCAACTTAGCTTCCAAGTTACCGTCGCTAGTATTTACGAAACACTTTAATGTCATAACTTTTAATTTGTACACATCCAACCTCAATCCCTAACGAAGGCTAATACTGGTAGTGATGCTTTATCATGGCCAGTCATATTATTGCAAGAAGAATTATTGAATTTCATGGTAAAGTTTATGTTTTTAAAAACTTTCTAACTTGAATATATATTCAAAGTTTATGTACTTTTTAATTTAAATTATATTATTTTTTTAATAATTGTTTGCTAATTTTATCATAGGAACTAGAACAATTTGTGAGTCCAAAACTTCGAAATGAGAAAATCAAAGGTAGACCTGAGCATGGGGATCTGGAAGTAAGCATAAGAGAGTTAGATGTCACGGGATGATTACTTTGTGCAGCAAACTAGGTGGCACTTAGACAACTGCTAGCACAGAATTTTCCAAGTAAGCCTAACGAACTTTTCAAACTAGCTAAGCAAGGATGATTGTAGAAAGTTAAAGAGAAGAGAAAGCAATGTAGTTAAAGAGAATTTTATTACTCGAAAAAAAAAAAAACAAGACAGCTTTACAAGTATGCTTGAGCTGCTTGTGCTTAGTGTGTGGTGGTATGTGCAAAATTGCAAGTGCCATGGTTTAGTTATAGGGGAGACTTGCCCATTCTAGAGTTATCCATGCAACTTGCACAACTTGTCTAAAAGTCTAACTATTTTATGAGTATACATAAGTGTAGAAATCTCTAGACATGTGCACAAGTGCTAGAGTATACTAGAAAATTCTAGAATCGAGCCAAGCTAGCACACTTGACTCGAATTTAGGCTCTTAGACTTGGAGACTTAGGAGGCCGTTGTTTAATGCTCTTTGGCTCGCTTCTTAGCACAACTCTAGTTGCCAATTTAACCATTTTGCTGGAAAATTTGAGCGGCCTAGGACATCGAGGAGTTAAAGGTAGAGTAACAAGAGGAATTGAGTGTGGGGAAATTCAAGGAATTGAACTTGAGAGTACTCCAGGAACTGAGCATAAGGGAATTTAAGGATCGGGGTGTGGAGGAATTGGAAGAATTGAACATGAGGGAATTCAAAAATCTTATGGTGTGTTACTTTTCAGATGGGGCAAAAAAAATTTTGAATGAAAATAATTTATTGTGTTTACTTGTTAAAATAGAATGAGAATAAATGAAACATGTGAGGTCCATGTAATTTTAAAATTAAGAAATGATTACTTGATTCATATGGCGATGTTGGGAATCAAGTTCTCATTCCTTAAACTCCCCATTCACAACTAAATTTCATAGTTTCACTTTTGTCCTCAATTAAAATATTATTATATTATTGTTAATGGTTATTTTTCTATTTTTTTAATTTTAATAATAATAATATCAATATTAATTAATTAATTAATAATAATAATGGAAATAATAATCATTATTATTATTATTGCTATTAAATAATTATTTTGAATAATAATCATAATTATTATTGTTGCTATTAGAATGTACTATGCACTATTTTCCATTAAATTTTAATATTTAGATTCTCAAATCTACGAGATTTCTCAAGCAGCATGCAAATTTAATTAAAGTAACATATAATTAATTACATAATAGCATAGCATGTGCACTTTTAGTAGTCATATCTCTTATGTAACAATTATCTTTAACGGATCTCTTTATAAGATACTAGGTGAAGAAAAGAATGGTGTACCACTCAGTACTGAAGTTGAAAAGGTTTTAATTAATCTTTTTGGTGCGGCACATGGATTTTCTTTATTAACCTCAAATGTATCATAGTTTCTTTTTCTGAATCTAATAATGTCACGCTATTCATTAAAGAGTTTCTTATATTAAGTACTAGTTAAGTTGTTGATTAGTCATATTTGTCTCTTGCTACCTGCAATATCCATGCTGATGGAGTTGGCCTATGTATTTCTCCTATCATTTCACAAAAGATTTAGATTGTTTACATTAGGTGTGGACAATTCATCATTGGTGAGATATAGTAATATGATAATATTTGTCTTAACCCCTACTTTAAAGCTTGCATCGTCTTCTTTGACATTTTTTTCTTTCCATTCTTGTTGTCTTTGTGATGATTGTTCGTTTACAAAACACAATTAGAATGTACTATGCACTATTTTCCATTGAAAAGTAATGTTTAGATTCTCAAATCTACGTGATTTCTGAAGCAGAATGCAAATTTAATTAAAGTGAAAAATAATTAATTAGATAATAACATAGCATGTACACTTTTAACAGTCGCATCACTTAATACAACAATAATTTTTAAAGGATCTCCTTATGAGATACTAGGTGAAGAAAAGAATGTTGTACCACTCAGTATTGAAGTTGACAAGGTTTTGATTAAACTTTTTGGTGCAACACATGGATTTTCTTTATTAACGTCAAGTGTATCATAGTTAATTTTTCTTGATCTAATAATGTCACTCTATTCATTAAAAAGTTTCTTATGTTATATACCACTTAAGTTGTTAATTACTCATATTTGTCTCTTGCTACCTGCAATACCCATGCGGATGGAGTTAGCCAAAGTATTTCTCTTATCATTTCATAAAAGATTTATATTATTTACTTTAGGTGTAGGCAATTCATCATTGGTGTGGTATAGTAATATGATAATATTTGTCTTAACCTCTACTTTAAAGCTTGCATCGTCTTTTTGGCATTTTTTTCTTTCTATTCTTGTTGTCTTTGTGATGATTCTTTGTTTATAAAACACAATTAGAATGTACTATGCATTATTTTTCATTGAAATGTAATGTTTAGATTCTCAAATCTATGTGATTTCTGAAGCAAAATGCAAATTTAATTAAAGTGAAAAATAATTAATTAGATAATAACATAGCATGTACACTTTTAACAGTCGCATCTCTTAATACAACAATAGTTTTTAAAGGATCTCCTTATGAGATACTGGGTGAAGAAAAGAATGGTGTACGAATCAGTATTTAAGTTGAAAAGGTTTTTATTAAACTTTTTGGTGCGGCACATAGATTTTTTTTTATTAACGTCAAGGGTATCATAGTTTCTTTTTATGGATCTAACAGTGTCATTAAAGAGTTTCTTATCTTACATACGCCTAAGTTGTTGATTAGTTATATTTGTCTCTTGCTACCTACCATACTTATGCTGATGGAGTTCTGCTAAGTATTTCTCCTATTATGTCACAAAAGATTTATATTGTTTACGTTACCTGTAGGCAGTTCATCTTTGGTGTGTTATAGTAATAAGATAATATTTGTCTTAACCTCTACTTTAAATCTTGAATCGTCTTCTTTGGTAATTTTTTCTTTACATTCTTGTTGTCTTTGTGATAATTGTTTGTTTATAAAACACAATTACAATTTGCTATTGACTATTTTCCAATGAATTATAATATTTAGATTCTCAAATCTACGTGATTTCTGAAGCATCATGTAAATTTAATTAAAGTGGCATTTAATTAATTGGATAATAATATAGCATGTGCACTTTTAGTAGTCGCATCTTCTAACGAAACAATTGTCTTTAATGGATCTCCTTATGAGATATTAGGTGAATAAGAAAATGGTGTACTAAAAGAAATATGACACAATGATACATATGAGATTAATAAAGAAAATTCATGTGCCACACCAAAAATTTTAATTAAAACATTTTCAACTTCAATACTGAGCGGTACACCATTCTTTTCTTCCCCTAGTGGGAGATCCATTAAAGACAATTGTTGCATTAAGAGATATCATTGCTAAAAGTGCACATGCTATGTTATTATGTAATTAATTATATGTCACTTTAATTAAATTTGCATATTACTTGAGAAATCTCGTAGATTTGAGAATCTAAATATTACAATTCAGTGGCAAATAGTGCATAGTACATTCTAATAGCAACAGTAATAATTATGATTATTATTTCCATTATTATTATTTATTAATTAATATTGATATTATTATTATTATTATTATTATTATTATTATTATTATTATTATTATTATTATTATTATTATTATTATTATTATTATCAGAATTACAAAAATAGAAAAATAACAATTAACAATAATATTTTAATTGAGGACAAAAAAACTATGAAATTTGATTATGGATGCGGAGTTCAAGGAATGAGAACTTGATTCCCAACATCGCCATATGAATCGAGTAATCATTTTTTAATTTTAAAATTAGGTGGACCCCATATGCTTTATTCATATTCTCATTCTATTTTAACAAGTAAACACAATCAATTGATTCAGAATTTTTTTCCCCAATCTGAAAAGTAACACACCATAAGATTTTTAAATTCCCTCAAGTTCTATTCTTCCAATTCTTCCACACCGCAATCCTTAAATTCCCTTATGCTCAGTTCCTGGAGTACTCTACCTTTAACTCCTTGATATCCCAAGCCGCTCAAATTTTCGAGCAAAATAGTTAAATTGGCAACTAGAGTTGCACTAAGAAGCGAATCAAGGTGCATTAAACAACGGCCTCCTAAGTCTCCAGGTCTAAGAGCCCAAATCCGAGTCAAGTATGTTATCTTGACTCGATTCTAGAATTTTCTAGTATACTCTAGCACTTGTGCACATGCCTAGAGATTTCTACACTCATGTATACTCGTAAAATAGTTAGACTTTTAGACAAGTTGTGTAAGTTGCATGGATAACTTTTAGACTAGGCAAGTCTCCCCTATAAATAAAGCATGGCACTTGCAATTTTGCACATACCACCACACACTAAGCACAAGCAGCTCAAGCATACTTGTAAAGCTGTCTTGTATTCTTTTTTTTTATTAATAAGATTCTCTTTAACTATATTGCTTTCTCTTCTCTTTAACTTTCCACAATCATCTTTGCTTAGCTAGTTTGAAAAGTTTGATAGGCTTACTTGGGAAATTCTGTGCTAGAAGTTGTCTAAGTGCCACCTAGGTTGCTAAAAGTAATCATCCTATCACATCTAGCTCCTATGCTTACTTCCAGATCCCCATGCTCAGGTCTACCTTTGATTTTCTCATTTCGAAGTTTTGGACTCACAAATTGTTCTAGTTCCTATAATAAAATTAGCAAACAATTATTTAAAAAAATAATATAATTTAAATTAAAAAGTACATAAACTTTGAATATATATTCAAGTTAGAAAGTTTTTAAAAACATAAACTTTACCATGAAATTCAATAATTCTTCTTGCAATAATATGACTGGCCATGATAAAGCATCACTCCCAGTATTAGCCTTTGTTAGGGATTAAAGTTGGACATGTACAAATTAAAAGTTATGACATTAAAGCGTTTGGTAAATACTAGCGGTCGTAACTTGGAAGCTAAGTTGATTTGATTTTACATTTATATGATGAAAAATTTATCATATCTTTAATAATTTTGTAAAATTATTACTTAAAAATTATATTTACTCCATACTATTAACTTTTATTTCTTAGTTACAATATTTTTTTTCTACGTTAGTTGTACCTTAAAAGTTAAAATATTTTAATTTCAAATAAGACCTTAGTGTTTCTTATAACACAATGAGAGATACTTTCATTTTGTCTATCTAATCTAACAGCTACTCTCTTCGAACACCACTGCCATACAATAGCCTCAACACACTTCTTTGACCTTGAAGGATTTGCTATATGAAAAAGAATGACCATTGTATTGTATTGTCATTTAAGGGTGCGTTTGACACATTGTATTGTATTATGCTGTATTGCATTTGTACTGTATTATAATAATATTGTATAACGTTTCGTGTTATACTATATTATATTAATTTCTTTGGTGATTAATTTAAATTATATATTTAGAAAATGACATTCAGTAGTACTTAAATATATATATATTTTAGAAATTTAACATTAGTTTTTTAGTACAAATGTAAAAAAAATATAATGTCTCGCAAAGATCAAAGCTCATAACCTTAAATAATTTGTGCATTAAATTTCATAAATTAAATTTCACAAAGGAACCATCACATGGATTTTTTATACTACAACTTAAGTAGTATATAACATAAGAAACTCTTTAATGAATAGTGTGACATTATTAGATTCAAAAAAAGAAGCTATGATGCACTTGAGGTTAATAAAAAAAATACATGTGCCACACCAAAAAATTTAATCAAAACCTTTTCAACTTCAGTACTGAGTAGTGCGCCATTTTTTTCTTGACCTAGTATCTCATAAGGAGATCCATTAAAGACAATTGTTGCATTAAAAGATGTGACTACTAAAAGTGCACATGCTATATTATTATCCAATTAATTATATGCCACTTCAATTAAATTTGCATGCTACTTGAGAAATCACGTAGATTTGAGAATCTAAATATTACAATTCAATGGAAAATAACGCATAGTACATTCTAATTGTGTTTTATAAACGAACAATCATCACAAAGACAACAAGAATGGAAAGAAAAACATGCCAAAGAAGACGATACAAGCTTTAAAGTAGGGGTTAAGACAAATATTATCATATTAATATACCAATCCAATGATGAACTGCCCACACCTAAAGTAAACAATCTAAATCTTTAGTGAAATGATATGAGAAATACTTAGCAGAACTACATCAGAAAAGAATGGTGTACCACTCAATACTGAAGTTGAAAAGGTTTTTATTAAACTTTTTGGTGCGGCACATAGATTTGCTTTATTAACCTCAAGTGTATTATTGTTTCTTTTTCTGAATCTAATAATGTCATGCTATTCATTAAAGAGTTTCTTATGTTATATACTATTTAAGTTGTTATTACTACCTGTAGTGTGGGCAGTTCATCATTGATATGGTATATTAATATGATAATATTTGTCTTAACCTCTACTTTAAAGCTTACATCATCTTCTTTGGCATTTTTCCTTTCTATTCCGGTGGTCTGTGTGATGATTGTTTGTTTATAAAACACAATTAGAATGTATTATGCACTATTTTCCATTGAATTGTAATATTTAGATTCTCAAATCTAGGTGATTTCTCAAGCAGCATGCAAATTTCATTAAAGTGGCATATAATTACTTACATGATAACATAGCATGTGCACTTTTAATAGTCGTGTCGCTTAATGCAATCATTGTCTTTAATGGATTTCCTTAGAAAATACTAGGTGAAGAAAGGAATGGTGTACCACTCAGGATTGAAGTTGAAAAGGTTTTGATTAAACTTTTTGGTGTGGCACATGGATTTTTTTTTATTAACCTCAAGTGTATCATAGTTTCTTTTTCTGAATTTAATAATGTCACGCTATTATTATACTACTTATGTTATATACTACTTAAGTTGTTATTGCTACCTGCAATGTGGGCAATTCATCATTGGTTTGATATATTAATATGATAATATTTGTCTTAACCTTTACTTTAAAGCTTACATTGTTTTCTTTGGCATTTTTTTTTCCATTCTTTTTGTCTTTGTGATGATTGTTCGTTTATAAAACACAAGTAGCATGCACTATGCACTATTTTCCATTAATTTGTAATATTTAGATTCTCAAATCTATATGATTTAATGAACAAGAATTATCTATTTAAGTAATTGATGAGTGTATCAGTATTTTGCTACCATAGACTTATGCATCATTACTTGAGATAAATAATATCATTTTAACACTTGCACTCATATACATATTAACACGTATACTAAAAGTGCACAGTGCACATTAACACGTGGACATCAACATGTATACTTATATAAAATTACATTAGAATCAATCATCTACTAATGTACATACTAAATGTAAGTGATCCTTATGCATATTAAAAAAAAAAATTAATAAATCACTTTAATCTAATACTGTCATGCCAAATTTTTATACATCATTTGAGCAAAAAGGACGTCATCTTCATTTGATTGAAACAACAACATTTTGAAAAGCTTTTATATTATCATTGCTTGGTGTTGATAACAATCGTCCTCTGTTTAGTAACATCTATCTCTGCGACTTTCACATTGCTAATCATGACAATATGCATTAATGTTGTGTAGTCGTGCACGTCTTATAAAAACTAATGACTTGGCTTTATGTAATCCAGAATGTTTATGGAAGGTACGTAATATTGTCTCTTGCAACAACATAAAAAAGGGTTTTATTCCCTTCTGAAATGGGGGAACATTTGTTCTTAGAGGCCTTAAAATGGATGCAAAACATTCTCCTCATCACCTTTTATAATAGCTTTACAAATGTAGTTACTATCCTATTATCCACGAAGTCAAGATGATTAGTTTCCACTGAAAATAAAAAAGTCGTTGATAGATTATTTTGTATATAATATTTAAAAATATAATCACTAAAAATAACATTACGATGACATATATAGATTTGTTATATTATAATTAATATATTATGAAAATATAGCGCTGCAACCAATTGTTTTTACTCTAATTGGTTTGTTATTATGTTTTGGAACACCATAAGAATTAATATAAAATACACAATCCATTGTCGAGCAAGGATGAAGACAAATCTTTCAATTTTTCAAGGCCAGAAAAAAGAAATTAATAAAAATAATAAAACCCCTTGTATGAGAATTTTAGAATCAAGGATCATTTACACACTAATAATTGACAAACAAATATAGAAGAATGCATTAAGCATTATGAATCAAATTTGAAACTCAAGCTCTGCCCCTCATCTGGTTCCTCTGCCATGCCGCATCTTCAACTCCGGCATGGATAGCACCCATGCAGAACAGCTGTGTCACGCTCACAATTATTGTCACAACTTCCAGGGTCCGCTGCATCCCATTACAAGAACACCATTACTCTTTCGTTAGGATAGTTTCCTTTTACTAATCCATTATGATGAATTATATTTAGAAGGCTAAATAAATACAGGTTAATAGGTTACCAAGTTTGAGTCTTTCCAGCCAAGGTCAATCTCTTTACAAGCCAATCTGCAATAATGGAAAAATTGTATGAAATTGTGGTACTCCAATATGTCATGAATGGGTGATTTTTAAGAAAAGGGGAAAATAAAATTTGGAAGGCTAGCAGAGGTACTTACCCCATGGCTAGTAGAGTGAGTGCCCAAGTTATCAGAGAAGAGGCAGCCGCGGCATTTAAGTTGGGAAGATCCCACTGAAAAGCATTATGAATCCCAGTGAGGGAAGTTCCCATGCCAACAACACCAGCAAGGAGGGAAAAAATGACGAAGAAACCGGTGGCCATATTTCCGAATGGGAAGTAGATTGGAAATATTCTTGCTGGAAGGGAGAGAACAGATGCTGCATGGACAGTTACAATAACAAGTTACCATTTGCTTGGCTGATTTATGGTTTTTAATGATCTCAAATTACCTGCTTCGCGAGATCTTTGAATTCCATGATTAACTGCCCATGCAGCAATCACTGTTACAATGAAATACAGTGCCAAATTGAGCATCAAGAGGATAGAGGCTGCTGATTTAGGTCCTCCAGAAGCCATGGCCTTGAGACTCAAAAATAATGAAGAGGAAATCTGAGCTGGGTTAATGTTTTTGACCTTCGAGATATCATATATAAAGCAAAGAGATGTTCTTCCAAGGGTGGCTCTGTCATGGAATTTTAATGTTTGAGCTTTAACTTTTCATTATTAAAATGAAGTGTCTTAAGTTCAAAGAAATGTTTTCGATTCTTTAACCTCCGTTGGTGTGCAACTCTGAAGGGGAAAGAATCCAATTACATTGTTAAGCATAACTTTAATCAGGAATAAATCTTTCCTGCTGTGGTAACAAAAAAAGAATAAAGTCTAGCTCTGATTCAGACTTCAGTAACCGGGACAGAATTTTGCTTTTGGCGAAACCCCACTTCCGGGAATTCCATTTTCTACCCAACATTTTTACCCTTTATGGCTAAAAAACACACGCGATAGCATTGATGAAATGGTATAAAATCCTTTCAAGATATGGTCCAAAAGAACATTAATGGTCCAAGCGTCCATGTAAAACATGCGTAAACCTGAAACTAACTATGAACTGATCTGATCCGAAGGATGTGTCTTCAATCTGAGAATCGATTAACTTGGACATGAACATTAACTTTGGGACATTTTATTTACAGGGTTGTTCCCTACAGAACTAGAAGGAAACGAAATAATACTCCCCCAAGCATGGGCAATTTAAATCCAAGAGATTGCTTCTCAAGTTTCTTCAGTTGATCTATAATCAACTTCAGACATTCAATGCCAACTTCTGAGCGGCTAGCGCTTCAGCCTCAAGTGTAGGTTCCCACAATATTGTGGTTTCAGCCAGTAATGAGGTCACTACGTAAGGGTCCATGTTTGAAGCTGGACGCCTATCTTCCAAATAACCTGACATAAATAAAGGTGACAAAAATGTGGACACAAATCAGTTGGTGATTAGGGTTAAAAATTCACAACTCAAAAAAATAAAGCTGTAATTGGAGATTGAGAAAATCATTGGAAAAAAAGAGCACTTTTATAGATAATACAGAGAACACAGTGGCAACGGAAAGAGCAGTAATAGCATATACAGTTTAGTCATAAATGTGCATATAAAATGGCAATCAGAAATTTTATGAAAGATCAGATGCAACAGATATCTATGTGTAATAATGCCTTCTTAAGGGCTTGTTATATGCATTTTACATATTTCTAATTTAGCTCAAAGAGAAAATGGAATGAATTAGATTGATGAAGTTGAAGTGGATACTCATCTTTTAACATCATGAGAGCATTAAAAAATTTGAACTATAATTTTCCCATTTGCAGCGTTATTTTATTTTTTAAATTTTTTTTTGTCACAATTGTGTTCAATTTGTGAGTGCGCTTAAAGTTCAAAATCCTCTCCCACTTCACAATATTACATACAATGAGCATTTATTAAAGAAGTTTATTCATGGCATCGTTGATAATAGTACCTTTGCCTTGCTTCTCAGTTTCACGTCCCACGCGGATTGAGCAACCACGATTTGCCACGCCCTGAACATTGAAAAGTTTGTTTAACATAAAACTTGAGAAGAAATCTTCTTTTTCTTTGAAAATGGGGTCTAGTTATTTTCTGAACATACCCAGGAAAATGAGTCGATGCTAGCTGTTTCATGCTTTCCTGTTAGCCTTCTCTCATTTCCTTCACCATATGCACTGATGTGTTCTTTATGGCGAAGGGATAGATTCAAGATTGCCTTCTTAATTGCTTCATAGCCTCCTTCCTCTCTCATACTCTTTGTACTGTAAACCATAAAAATTCAGCTAGTACTTGTAAAGTACTGAATTGCCTCAGAAATTTAGCCTCCTTCCCATAGATATCATTTAATTTTTATAGTGTCCAGATTACCTGTAATTGGTGTGGCATCCAGCACCATTCCAGTCTCCCTGTCAATGTCAGGAAGGTGAGCAGTGTAACTAATTGTAATGAGTAGCAAGAACTGAACATGATGGAGCTTGATATTACCTCAATTGGTTTTGGATCAAGTGAGAGAACAACACCAGCTTGTTCACTGATTCTCTGTCAGAGCAGAGAAGAAACAGAGTCAGAGTAGAGAATAATACACAGAAACATGGTCATCTAGCATAAGCTGCTATTCATGATTGACGTAAAGAATTACTTCACTGATCTCAAGGGAATTTCATTCAGAAACTCTATACACAGATGTATAAAGATTCTTAAACAAAAGACATCAAGGATATGAGTTCAACAATTATACTTAGAAGAACCTAAACTATACTTTTCGGCAAATATTGGTAAAATATTGTCAGGGAAACTAGAGCAGATAATATCAATCCAAAAATTATAAAGAGGAATTGACTTGGTGGTCAATAGAGACTTTAATTTGCAAGAATCAGATATTTTCTTATGGATAACATTTGTGGGTATTAGATCCACTGAAGTAGTTCCCATAAATTGTAAAAAATTAATATATAAGATTTACCTCAAGAATGTATCTCGAACACCAGATATGATCTCCAGCGTCAATGCCTACACTGGGACCAACTTGAAATTCCCACTGCAAGGCAAGGCAAAATTAGTAGGAATGCAAAAAGAAATCATGATTATAAATATAGAAAGTTAATAAATAAGTAGGATGGATGCCAAACCTGGCCAGGCATAACCTCCCCATTGGTGCCACTAATGTTAATGCCAGCATACAAGCAAGCCTTGTAATGAGCATCTGAAATGTCACGGCCAAACGACTTATCAGCCCCAGCTCCACAGTAATAAGGACCCTGAAAACAGATAAGGAAATGTGTATTTAAAGTTCAAGTCCAATAATATAACGATACCCTGAATCTACACTTTTCCATAATTGCAGTAGTCCAAAAAATATATACTGATGGATGATTGTGAACTAACTCATTACCTGGGGACCAGGATAGGCTCCAACAGGCCAACCCAGAGGCCATTTCACATTTTGTTGAAGTAAGGTGTACTCTTGCTCTATCCCAAACCTAATTACAACAGTAACAAATTTTTTATCCACATATTTACAAATGAAATTTTAGAAACTACAAACAGAAATCTTGCAGTTATAATCCCTTGAATCACTTTGTTCCAACAAATAAGGTACTTTGTTCCAAGAACTTTATATTTCATTCATTGAATCAATGTGAAAAGAAAGAAAATATATCAAGGTAATAATATGGTTATAGGTAACATGTCCACAGAGAGACTAATAACGAATAATCTGAGACTGGAAATTGAACTTAAAGGTGAAAGTAATTGAAATATACAGACCATGGAACTTCAGCTGACACCTTTGAGTTACTGAAAATTTCAGCAGCCCTATGGCGTTTGTTTGTAGGGATGGGCTCGCCTGCTGGTGTGTAGGAATCACAAATTACCTTTGAAAAACACATAATACAGCATCAAAAGGTTTCATAAAGACCAGTGATTTTGGAAGCACCACCAATTTAACTTTATACAATTCTTACCAAGATGTTGTTTCCTCCACGGAAGGGGTCCTTAAAAATTGCCTGAGGGCTGGAAAAAAGTTTCAATTAAAATCTTTGTGTGACATGAAACACAAATCTAAAGGAATAATATTTCACAGGATCTTACTATAAAATTACTTCACTATCTTCACCAGGTGCCTGCCCGGTACTTGATCCATCATAATTCCACTTGGGAAGCTCAGATGGGTGTTCAACAGGCTTTGAAATGGTCTGAAAATATTAAAAATAGCATTGAAAAAAAACATGAGACAAACTATCAGACATTAAATTAAATGATGAAATATTTCTCTATTAATAACATTATATTACCTTTGACTTGCTACGCATATCAATCCCAGTACCTCCAATCCTGTCCCAACATGAAATAGTATTATTTCAACTTTATGAGTGCTCATATGAAAACAACCAACATGCAGTTTGATATGAGTCAAAAAAAAAATTGAAAATGAAATCTTAACAACATTTGGAAAAAGAAGAAATAGCTTGAAAGAGTTATATGCATTTTAGAAACTTATGCTAGCAAAGAAGCTATACCAAATATATTCCGCAATGATTTTGTCAGTATATGGAGTGATGTCCAAATTGAGTAGATCCTCCAGCCTATTGACAGTGCTGTTTTCAGATTTCAAAGCAAGCACTCTAAACTTGGCAGAACTCCTATTTGTTCCTTTCTTGTTCTGCTTCATCAACAGAGAACTCCACATCTTTGTTGTCATAGGACTTGCAATGTTTGAGTTCTTTGGCATCCTCATCTGCCATTGCATAGAAGGTGCCAAAATCTGCGCCATCTTCACCTACTCCTCCCTAGAAAGTTAAAATAACTATTATTAACAACTTCAAACACATGATTAAATGAAAACATGAAATCCCATCAGTTTTAGTCATTACCAAAGCAGATAAAATAATAGCAGAAAAGGATTAATTTGAGGAACACAAACTTTACGACACATTTGCAATCACAATATTTTGTTTCCACTCTTCTACTAACATAGTTATATTCCTTATGGAATTTTATTCCATATCTCTTGTAAGTATATTTTGTTACCATTTTATTCCATCAACTCATCCTATCCAATGTCATTTCTTTGATTAAATCAAACTCATGGAATTTTCTATGTCACTTTAGTCAAAAACATATGTTTAAGTGAAACTAATTTGTTTCTTACTTCATTTCGTACTGTGCAGAATGTCAACCAATTATTATTATTATAACTATTTTTTTTGAAGTAATGACTACAAAAATATACGGTTAATGTGATTAAAAATATATTTTTCTTCAGATCAAATAATACCATAGGTAATGATCTACAAATAGCAAGTGCAAAACATTGGCTATGCTTATTAATTGGATGATCGGGAGTTGGTTCATTCTCCCCTCAATTTCTTAGCTTTCTATGGCATCATCCATGTGGGTTTCGAGGGTTTAGCATACCAGCTTCTGCAAAGTCTCTTGTTCATATATTAAAAGCACAAAACAAAAATGTAAATGTACAATGTAGAGCAATTATATGACTGCAGGAAAAGACAGAAACAAGAAACTTATATATAAGAGGAATTAAAAGCAAGTTAACTTTTACTTTCAACCAGAACCTGCAGTCAAATCAACTCTAAGAACTTATGCGTTCAGTTAAAGAAAATAAATAAGTTCACGGTTTCAAGCTGACCAGACAACTACTTCCTACTCTACTCATTGAGTCAGTTATTGAATATTGCTACCTAATATCACATACAGCCATTGTCAACAAAAGTATTACAAAGTTGGCCAAAGAAAAAGATTAAAAAGAAAAAAATAACTAACTAACCTGAAAATGGCTTGAAGAGTAAAATCAAAATGCTGATCTGCTGCAGGGTCTGATAAGAGAGAAAGAAGAGAAGACTCGACTGGTTGGTTTTGCAGGAAAGTCTTATAAAAGAGTTTGCTATGTAAAAGGTCTGTTGGCTTTTCCCGTGTAGATAGGGGTGTGCATTGATTGAGTGGAGGAAATTAGTTTTTGGTCTCTTTGGTGACACCAAGAGAGAAACTTGGACTATATTTTAACGTCTTTAGATAAGGTTCCATGCTATTTTATAACTTCTCTTTCCTTCCTCTTCAACATGACAGAGAAGCAAAAATTGCCACATAATCAATTACATTGGCTTTGTACTTTGCGTTAAGAAAAAAACAATGCGAGAATTTCTATGTTAGAAGGCTTTTTCGTGACATCTAATATTGCTCGTTAAGAGGCTTAGAGCAAGGAAGGTTAAAAGAACAAGGGCTTGTCAAGAATATTGCTTTCAAGTCCCTACACTTGAGCTTATGTCGTGTTCATCCCACAAGCGCAATAATTAACCATCAATCTCCCCACCCAAGAGAATTATCATTTGTTTGTGGATATTATTAAATTATGTATATTCAGAGATTATATTTATCTTATTCAAGATAATGTTGTGAAGGGTTCTTGGCTAAAGAAAAAAACATGATCACTAGTCTTTGGCATTTGTAAGCTTAAAGATACAGTCATAGTTGTGAGTTGCTGATGTTTGACACTGAACCTTATTTCGTTCTGCAATAATCCAATCAATGCTAGAGAATAGTTGTTGGAGACTAGGACAATTCTCCTTTACCATATTTGTGGGACCACTGGATGAGGAGCCTAATGTGGAGCGGATATGCAAATGTTTAATCCAATGGCTGAGAATCTGCCATTTGCCGATGGAATAATTTATGGTCACAAGCATTGTTTTAGATCAAGATTCAAGAAATTTTAGTGATACAGAGATCAAAATCCTGTCTTATGTATATTGGCAATTTTGCAGTCAGTCTGGCAACTCCTGTTGTCACTGCTATGTACTTATAGATAATTGCCAAACTATAACGATTAGCTTTTGAAAATAATATTAGTTTAAAGCTAGGTTTGGTCCTTGTTTCTGCTGTCAAATATATATATATATATATATTAAGCATAAGAGAATAATTACAACAGGAACAGAACAAAGTGCAAAGTTGTGTCATCCAAAGCAGAGAAACAAAGTAACCCAAGCGGAGGCAAAGCCAAGTGGATCAGAACTGTCAGGACAGCAAGTCCAGAAACAAGAATTAAGTGCACCCTAGCTAATCTCTTATTATGTTATAGCCTTCCTAGCTCTCAGCCTCTCCTCAAATCAAATTCAGACCCATTTGATGTCAAATTCATTTGGCTGCATTTCACCATTGCATAGAAAAATGTTTTGCATTGAAAAAAGCCAATGATTCCTTAAGATGGTTAGCATGAAGTGGGAATGTTTTTAAAATTCTGCCATTATCTCAGAGACAACATGAATAATAATTATATTTTCTTTGTTGCTGACAGATCATAATGTATTAAGTCAAGTGCAACATTTGGTATGGTGGGTGTTGCTTCACATCATCTAGTTCTAAGAAAGTTATCTTGTTAGCATCACTGCAATTACCTTTCTATTCTGGCCGTTGAAACTCACCAAACAATATGTAAAGTTTTCATTTTTTTTCACGCGGAAAGTCAAATATAAATCTAGCCGGTTTAAATTTTCATATTAAAGTTTCAAATTGGGACTTTATTTCCATATGATATCATGTTTGCTTTTAACCGTATTAATGAAAGTTTTTAAAGCAAATGGTAAGGAGTGGGTTTACTAGTTAAAAAAGAAAGCAACATAAAGTTAAAAGCATAAATAATGTTTCACAAATAACAAATAATTTGTCTTTTGTATCAAATAGGTTCCTAACCATTTGCCAATCACTATCATTACGGTCCCCAACCTTATTCAAATAAAAATTAACTTCGTCAAAAAAAACTATTATAATATTAAAGTTTACATCATCAATCACCATTTTAGCAGATTAATACTACACAGTAAAATTTCTTAAACATTTGATAAGTGGCTCCATTAGATAAATTTTTCCTTATTTAGAAAAACATGAATAGTTGGAAACATGTTTTCATTAAGAGAATGCTTTAGTGAAAAAATTTATCTCAATAACGAAAAATAAATAAATAATAATGAAATATTATTAAAAACCATAGAGAAATAAATACTAGTCTCCTTTTTAGAAAAAAAAAAAAATAGTAATCTCTTATAAATTTAAGCAATTTGAGAACTCATCTCCTTAGCCATCTTTAAGAAAAGATGAAAATGGGGTAAAGTTCTCACAAATAAAGATGTAATTTGTTCATTTGTTCAACTAAGACCTGACTACCTTTAAATGACCAAAATATTCTCAAAATTATTAGGGATCCATTTTATATAAAACTATAACTATCTAGTAATTTGTGAAAACGCAAAGAGTGAAGGATTCAGATGTTATTAAACTTATTGTTGGGATGGCAAAACGTCGGTCTTCACTCGTGCGAGCATCCTCACACTAGTGAAAAACCACAAAGAAAGAAAACACGTGTGAGAGCCCACCAACTCCCAAGACTCACACGTGTCCACAACACGCGCAGAGGGAACAGAAGGAAGAGAGGCATTGGCAAAAGCTTAATTGAATTTAATATTAGAACCTTTTTAAAAAAAAAAAATTACATTAAAAAAAAAAGGCTTAGTTGTTTTTATTTTCAAGAAAAGGAATGAAGACAAAATGAAAACAACAACAAATAACAGCGAAAACAACGAAAACAAAAACAGCATTTACATTCGCCGGGTGTTTTTGGTTTTTCTCCTTTTCTTATGCGTCTGCTTCTGCTTCCTTTCTTCTCTGAAAAAATAAAACATATTGAGACACAAACGTAAGAAGCTTCTTTGTTCTTATGTTTTCTGGTTTCTTGAATCTCGATCTTTGAATAATAATAATAATATAGTATTTCCTTGTACATATAATAATAATACTATTAAATGCGTTAAAGGACTCAAAAGACCAGCTAAGAGGGAGAGACAGAAACTACAAAGAGATAAAAGAAGCGTCATTTTGTTATAATTTTGAATCTCTTCCATGGAACAACTTGTCAACTTCATAATTCGGCCACCCAGGTAAACAAATCTTCAATCTTTTTATTTTATTTTTCATTTTTTCATTTTATATTTTTTACTATTACATGGGTTGATTTCTTTTTCCAAGTTTTGTGTGTTTGGTTGATAAGGACAAGGAAATAAATTCGGACTTGGTGCTTTTAGAGCAAAAATATTTGAGATATATTTTAGTTTTCTTGCATCAATTTTTTGTTGCTGTTAAATTTTGGTGGATGTTGAATTAGGTTGAATTAGCCTGTTTGTCGAATGTGTTCAAAAATATAGATCTTTTCGAGCTAATTTTGATGGTTACTTGAGAGGATTTCTATACCATTGAAATTAGTTCTTTAGGGTAGTTGTTTTTAGTGCTAATCTTGTCAAAAATGAACTTTTGTTATTGACTTCAATTGGAATTTGGATTGGGTGACATGTGAGGCTTTGGGCTCGTTTTTCTTATTTTATTCATCCGTGGGCTTTGTTTTCATTTAATTAATTTAATGTGATAATGAAAGTAAAGAAATCAGAATTTTGGATCTCTGAATCTAGTAGGTTCAACAGAAACTATGCTTTAGTCAAATGAAAAGATCATAAGTCTATATGATTTTGTGATGCAGAGCTGAATACAGTCCAGAACATGATTTGTTGGATCAAGAATTCATGCTCAAAGGGAAGTGGTACCAAAGAAAAGATATAGAGGTAATGTTTCCGATCAGGCATATTCAATTTACATATTGATCTTATTTTCTTGGACCTTTCTAGTTGCGGAAAGATGATTTTTAGAGTTTCAAAATGTTAGGCATGTATTTTGTGTTACATTTTTTCGCTTTCTGCGTAATTTTCTCCAGTTCAGTATGTTGATGTAAATAAATGAATCAAACAAATGAATTGTATTTTGTTGGAGTGTGAGGACCAATTTAAACTCTTTGTTGCCAGCTCTGTAGATGGCAATCCCTGAAAAAATTGTCCTCCTTTTTTATGGTTGGTAAAATGGCGATCACTTTGTAACTTATAATTATGTCTCAGCCTAGTAAACTTCCATTTCTTTAAGATCCAGCAAGTTGGGATTGTAGAATTGCATTGGGTCTATAAACTCAGGAACTAGTCATGGCAAATTGCATCAACATCAAACATATACAACACCCTCGTAAATGGACTCGACATAGTTGGCCCATGTTTGTAATATGAGACATGCTTATGTGGGAAATACAACCTGACAATTCTAGATCACTTGGTAATCCATAGCTTCATAGAAACATTCAACAGATAGTATATATATCTCCTACTTAAAAAGTGATATTACAACGGTGATGATGATGTTGGTAAAATATGAAAATCTTTTGACAATTGGAAGAGCATTTCTATGATATTTCCTTTTGGTTGAACATTACCCCCGTACAACCTTTTAATGATGTTTCCCTTGTCTGTTTGTAATCTTGAAGGTCTTACTTTTATGGAGCTCTGAAAATTTTGCAGGTTAAGAACAAACGTAGAGAAGTTCTACAATGTAGTCATTATGTGCCCATTCTTAATCCAGATGGAAAGCCTCTTCCCTGTGTTATATACTGCCATGGAAACAGGTGATAAAACATATTTTGTTGATAAGGGTGCAAATTCTTGTTTATTAATGGTTTCCATATATCATATTTCTTCCCAGTTTCAATTTGGAACTTTGCGCTTTGAAGAAAGAATTGTAAATTTTATTAGGAAAAAGAATTCAACGCACCTCATTGCTTTTTATCTACAAATTATGCACTTGAAAACTAGTTACAGAATGCTAATCGGCATTATATCTTGATCTTTGGCAGTGGCTGCAGGGCTGATGCTAGTGAAGCTGCTATAATATTGCTGCCTTCAAATATTACAGTTTTCACTCTTGATTTTTCTGGATCTGGGCTTTCTGGAGGAGAGCATGTTACTCTAGGATGGAATGAAGTAAGTGGCTGGCTAACTAGCAGGGAGAAATTTCTGCCTAAGATTTTTGTTTCTTAAATTTTAATTTTTATACGGAAAAAAGTCATTTTTGAGATAATTAATCTATCTTGTTGAACTTTATTCTTGTAAATAAGGTCCATATGAAGTTGATGGCTTGTTTTTCAGAAAGATGATCTGAAGGCTGTGGTTGATTACTTGCGGGCTGACGGAAATGTCTCTATGATTGGCTTATGGGGACGTTCAATGGGTGCAGTCACTAGGTTTGTTTATTTGTTATGAGCTTTATATTCCTTTTGACCTTGCATATATTGAATGTTAAATGTAGGCACCTTTTTTGTTTCCTGTAAATAAATTAAAAAAAAAAAAGTTGTAAACACCTCTTTTCCTGTTTTTTGCTGAATAATGAAATTCAATAAACTTCTACTTGATGGTCATTGCTAGCAACATAGTTTAATAACTGCTTTCTTAGGTGATGATCATATAGAACTTCAGTTGAATAAATCATCATGATATATTTCTTTGGGGTTGGGTTTGAGTAGTATAGAAGGTCATATGGGGAAATGAATGGCGATTATGGGGATTTCCTAGTTTGTGGCCTTGATGTTGATTATGGGATTTGGAAGGATTACAGTTTTGACTGTATCACATGGTGGTAAATAGTTCTATGGTGGCTGAAGGAAGAGAGTTATGCTTTTGCCAATTAATTGGGTTGGTGATAACCAAGTTGTTTCCCTGTGCTAGAGTTGTTTTTATCAATGTTTTTGTGATTGATCTAAAGTCATTCTTCTGTTGCCTGCATTTGGGTGCAACCTTTCCACTGAAAATCATTTTTACTAATTTCTGAAGTGATGCACATTTACTATTTGACAAACGCACGCTCTTTTTGATAGGAAAAGGATTAAATTATGCTTTTATTTCTTAATTACTATCATTTATCAGTTGTTGGAAGTTCTTTCTCGGAAGACTTGACTATAATCCATATTACTTGTGCTTGTATTGTCACCTGTTTATTAATAAGAAAATGTTGTTAACTTTGTTGCCATCGTTTTCTTAGTTTGAATTCATTTCATTTTTGTATAGCTATAACTTATACTTAGTTATATGCTTTTAACAATAAACATTATCTATCACAGCCTGTTGTACGGAGCTGAGGATCCTTCAATTGCCGGAATGGTTCTTGACAGTCCTTTCTCTGATTTGGTTGAACTGATGATGGAACTTGTGGATACCTATAAAATCCGATTACCCAAGTTCACTGTATGTAAATCTACTGCACCAAAGTAAATATATGAATTGCTTAATTGTTGATTTACAGGCCTGCATCTCTTTTATTTTGATTGTGAGACCAGTTTGTGCCAGACAAAAATTTCATATAATGCATTCTATTATTGAAAAATCATTGGTGGCAATATTGTTATTGAGGTAACCATGGTAGGATCCTTGTAACATTTATGACACTATACCAACCATCCTTTTGAGTTGCAATTTTCTTCAGATTTTCTTTTGCTAGTCCTGGGTACTGGATATTGATGGTTTGTTGAAGGTGGTCTGCCCATTCTTTTACCACATATAAGCTGTTTGGTTTTTAGGAGAGCACAAAGTCAGGATTAGGAGATCTTTTAGAGGTTGCAAGGACGCTAGATTGAGGAATTTCCTTGTGTCAATGTGAACCTTCTCCTTTTCAATTTCCTCCCTTTACCTGAAAGAAAGGAAGAAAGAAAAGACAGAATATATATATAAATCGATAGATAGAAATAGAAAAATTCTCATGGAATGACTATGGTGGCTCTTTTAATGTGATCAGCAACTTAATACCATTAGGAATGTGGGAACTGGGAATGCTTAAAATAATACTACGTGAGGTCCCCAAGAGAAAGAGACTCCAGAATTGGCATCTTTACCGTCTCCTTGATGTCCTTTCATAGAATGCTGGTTCTTTTGGGCATTGATGTTTTCATTTTGTGTCCTTCAGGTTGTTTTGGAAGTCCCTCTCCTTTCTGCACTATCATTTTGTTATCTTCGTCTTCAAATAATTGTTTCTTCCACTGAAATTCACAATGTAGCTGCTATTATGAGTCTCTTGATTTATATTGTCCTCATGTTGCGTCCGCTATGAGCTCTAAGTTTCTAACATCCATTGTATGACCATGTTCTGTTAAGAGGCTGTCAATTCTAATTTTTTGTCCTCTCTTTGTTTGTCTTTGATTTTAGTTTCAAGACATTGCAGGCCTGTTCTGTGTGTGGTGATGATGTGTGGTCTTCATTAGTTTTGCTTTTAACCTTCAATTCTTCTTCAAAAAAAAAAAAAAAACACCATCAATTCATGTTTTTTCAATTAGAACTTGACATTCCTGCTCACTCTGTGTTTGTTCACAAAATCCTTGAATTTATGATTGTAGTTTTTCTAATACCATGACACTTTTGTTTTGCTTGTTTTAGGTAAAGTTTGCTATCCAGTACATGCGAAAAGCTATCCAAAAGAAGGCAAAGTTTGACATAACAGACCTGAACACTATTAAGGTTTTATTCTGTTTGTGTGTGTGTTTTTTTTAATGTTTTATTCTGGCTAATTACTTGGGGCTGTCCAGTCTCTGGGTGATATTGATGAGCCAATGCTCTTCTCAGTCCTGTCAGTTTCTTTAGCTTCTTAATTTATTTAAGTATACCTGCCATAAGTCAAACTGCTTAGCATAATTATTGTAATTCATTTCGAGTTCTATGAACTGTATCCAAGTCGATTTAATTTTTTGCTACCCTATTTAATTCAATATGTTGCTAGTGGAATATGCCTTTTATAATATGAAAACATGCCGATGTTAAAATAAATTCTGTTCGATATTTAAAGAAACTTAAAAAATATTCTGATCATTAGATGTAAAATCCAACCATATAATCAGACAGACTTCAAGAATGAGATGAGAACTTAATTTAGAGGTGGAAAAGCACAAGTAAGATGAAAGGCTGAATACATTTTAAAGGGTTGAAGTTGTTTGTTGGCTCTTTCAGCATCTCTCTCAGTATCATGCAAGTCATTGTTGTAATCATTGATCTATGAAGACAGGAGGTCAATTGAGCATTTGGGTTGATTCCATACGGTTGTACAATTCAATCGTTAGTGCCAAAAATTAAGCGCAGGCAAGAAGCAAAAATGCATATGTTTGGATGTTTCAGCAAGTTGTGGAAAGCTCATCCCTGAGCATGATAATGTTTGAGAGCTTATCTGAATTGACAGGGCATGATGAAGTATGCAAAGACATTGGTAGTGTCTGTGAGTCAAGAAAATGGAATCAAATATGTTGAAGTGGAAATCATTGAATTTGTCTTCCAATGCTCTCCTGGGTTTTTAACCATAAAGATCTTTCTTAACTTATTGCAAATTGATGAAACTCTGGCTGGAGTCGCCATTACTTCCTCCCCTTATTTCTGTGAACCTTCTTGCTTCTAGTTCTATGACTATAAAAGTAACAGAGGAAATTGATTCTGGTGGATACAGTGCAACTGATTATAAATATCAATGGAAAAAGTGAAAAAAATTAATTATAGAGTTGAAAATGGAATGATTGTTGTATACTTTATTGTTATTACTGGGTTTTTTTGTTTTTTTGGTCTAATAATTTTGTAACTGTTGCAGGTAGCAAAGTCTTGCTTTGTTCGGTTTTATTTGGACATGCTGTTGAAGATGATTTTATTAACCCCCATCACTCAGATCGTATATTTGAAGCTTATGCAGTAAGTCTCTGCCCAACCATCATATAAATTTAGTAGAATTTGCATATGGTCATACAGGCATGCAGCATCTATTTGCATGTACTTACTCATCTGCAGTCTGTCCTTATTGGAAAGTTGTATCACAGAAGTTATCAGACTAGGTTCAACCCTTTAAATAAAAAAAATAAAAAAAAAAGGCCTGTTAGATTTCTCTCATAGAAAACTTTGCTACTTGAGTGATTTGTGAGTCTCCACCAAACGTTCTACTTGCCATTTGAAGCTTTGCCTCTCTATTTCGTTCCCAAATTTTTTTCCCTTGTTTCATCTTTGATGATGATGTAGACATATGATTTTTACAGGGAGACAAGAACATTATCAAATTTGAGGGTGACCACAACTCTCCACGTCCACAATTTTACTTTGATTCTATAAATATTTTTTTCCACAATGTCTTGCAACCTCCAGAGGATGAGGTGGGCCCAACATTTATTGGCACTATGCATGATTACTTTGGTAAGGTAAATAAATTAGGCTGCAATGCATCTGGTTGTATTTCATGGTTTTATTGGAAGCTCCAGATTTCATATCAACAACCCTTTACCAATAGTTAATTTTTCACTTTCAGGGTAATTTGAGCACCTTGCATGAACTAGGCTATTTCCAGGAACCTTCAACTGTATCTGCAGGTATGAATCATGCACCCAATACTTGAAAATTTTCATTCTTCACCATCCATTCTCCTATAGATCGGTATTATTTTTGTTGCAGAACCTTCAGCAAGCAGCACAGCAGACGCAATTGAACAAGTTCGTTCGAAAAGACCAATGAGTCGGACTGAGGTTAGTTATTTGTTGCTTGTTGCATGTCAAATTGTCACATATCGTAAAAGACTGGCAAAAATAGCGTATTGGGTAAGCAAATTGTCCTTAAAAGTAGTATATTACAGGTGTAATAGTGTATGGGTTTCGGATATGAATGAATTTTAGAACTTTGTGACATTCCTTTTTTCTATAGAGGCATGTGAAATATATGTAGGAATACTTAACATAGAATTTTATTAAAACTTTTGAATTCTCAGCAATTCATTTCATTTTGTTAATGCATTGTTGTGGGTGGCTCTAAAGTCAAAATGTAGCATGCATATGGCCTACTCGACAACACTGTACATCATGGGATTAATTGAGATAAATTATTGGTAATGTGTGTCAAAATTCTAACTCAGACATTCAAGTTAAAGATCTTGACCATCTACACACAGACGAACTCTAAACTATATAACAGTGCATCCATAGCATATCCTGACACTAGTCACTTTATTGACTTGAAAAGGAAATGGTAGTTGAGGCTTTAGCAACATATTGCTTGAATTTCATATTATTAATTTGGTGGTTAGTCTAACATTTTTTTAACTCTCCTCAGGTCCCTTCAGATATATCAGCGAAAGACAATGAACCTGTATCTATGGTATCTTCTTGCCTTTTCCTGTAATTTGACTCTCTCCCTTGCTTGAATCTTGAATCTTGATCCTATATTATCTTCCACCAAAACTCCTAAAATAGGGAAAAAATAAAAAAGGCCGGCAAAATGCCCACATGAAGGCTTGATTTTGATTATTTTTTTCATGGATTATCTGAGATACTGGCAGCATTACAAAGAATCCTTCTATTACCATAAACTGAACTGAATTGTGACAAATTGATACTTTGATAAATCAGTTCAATCCATGGATTACATGGCATAGTTGAAATGATTATCTATTTTTTTTTCCTGTGTTTTGAATTATCAGAATATATCCTGGAGAAACTATTGGTGCCTTGTTATTCTAACATTGTCCGTATTTCTGACATCATTAGGATGTTAAACGATGCTTGTTTGATACCGTCACTGATTTCCAATGTACTTATTCCCTTGTTTGCCTCCTAGGAAGGTTAAAAGAAAAGGATTTTTCCTAACATTGAAATTGAAAATAAGAGAATAGAAAGAAAGGTAGGAAAGAAACTGAACGAATTAAAAGTTCACCAAAAACTGATAATGTTAATTGCAGGATGAACAAATTGGTGGTACACTTAGCCGGTCAGCATCCAACATGATAAGCTTTGAATTATCTGATGGTCATCCATATGGCCCTCATGTACCAACAGCCATGGATGATGATCAGTATGTGGAATATCAACTGGATGATTTGGCAGGTTTCCCAAGCAATGTGGAGGAGGAAGAAAGGGTCAGACAAACTTCTTTAATTTATTTTAATATCTCAATCCAGAGTGTTCATCTCATCAACTCAGAGCCTATGACTCACTGATTCAAATCTATTTCAGATGTTCATGGAAGCAGTGATTATGTCATTAAAGGACTTGGAGATGCGACACCCTGAAGCGGAACAGCCAACCTCTGTGGCCGCTGATTCTTTCAAGTCTTCAGGTCAAGTTGACACAAATGATTGTTCCACGACAGACCACTGTAAACCTTCAGAGTCTGAAACCAGTTCCTTTTCAGTAGAGCAACTGAAGCCAATAAATACAGAGTCAACTTCTACTTCCTTAGCAAATAGCTGCAATTTAGCTCCCCAACATCCATCTCCTGATACAAGTGTGTCATCGGTTGGGGATGCATTTGACACCCCTCCATCTAGCTTAGAATCTGCAAGCACAGGGACATCAGCTCGTACTGATACTTCAGCTACAGCAAGCATCCAAAGCTCAGCGGATGCTGATGTATCTAGTAATACGAAAGCCACAGTGACAGTTGTCAAGAACCCAGCAGGACATGTTATGGAGGGCTTGATGCGTCGTTGGGATCTCAACTTCTTTCGGAACAGATAAAAATCAAAAAGATTTCCAGTAACAAGTCTGTCAGATGATGTATTTTTTTTGTAACTAAGATAGCTTCAGGGATTGTAGTGATGTAAAATGATTGATCAAAAAAGAAAGAAATTAGGTCCTGTGAATTTGTTTAAAAACATGATTACAATGTTTTCTATTCAATCACACTTGCTCATTGTGAGAAGGGTGTAATTATTCTTTTTGTCAAACCTCAACGAATCTTTCCGTCCCCGTATGAATGGATTTTGATTGCTTATTTCTCTTGCATCCTTCACCAACACTTGAGAGTGCAATACAGGTGCGTGACGCAATGCGTGTCAATTGATTACTTTTACTTGTATCCTTTATACTGTCAACTAAAAAACGTTTCAACAAATTTACCATACAACAAGCATTCGATTCTACTAACGGTGTCACATTACAATAAAGACTTGTAAAACTAGCTTGGACCATGTTATACACTAAATTTCGCTTGTCTTGCGCAACATGAAAGTCATTTTGTCCATAAATCGACTCTTACAGAAACACCATCTTCTTCTAGTTCGTGCTCTGCTCGATTTTTTGTACTCATTTTTCAGTCTCTGAAGCACTGTTCGGACATGAACCACTGTCAGTGATCGGAAACATCGTGATTGTTCTGTTGTTTCATTTTATCGAATTTTATAGAGCTTTCTTAGTTATTTTTCACATTGTTCGTTTTTCCTAGAATGATTTTGGCGTGGTTTTGTCTGGGCATAACCCCATATTCAATGTGCTCATCTTTATCTTACCACGACCTATTTAACAAGAAGTTAGGAGAATATTTCAAAGGAAATGTTAAGGTTAATCTACAGTATATTGTGACAGTGATATCTCAATATAAGGCATTATGAATCTTGGTAGGTAGAATGCAATAATTGACATCTTTATTACTTGAAGAAAAATAATCTTTTATAGCTGTTGTGCATGCATATTTTACAATTGTTATAATAGTTTTTTTTCTTTTGCCCCTCCTTTTCTGAAATGCACAAAACTGATTCTGGAAATCAGTGACATTTTGTATGGCGTTATCCATCCATCAGCAACATCAATGCTGTTTCAGCAAGTGAGTGAATTGATACACTGTGCCGGCTTACTCCAACAGTGCCTGAGAAGATATTGAAATTTTCGATCTCTGCTGTGGTCTCAATGACAGCTTCTAGCACCATCTCCAGCCCCAGATTCTTAAAAATATGTACATTTGTTGCCTTGTTTCTCATCATCCAAATTGCCAGCTCTATGGCAAACCTCCTTATTCTCGGAACCTTAATTGGTGGGTGTTGGTATTTCCTCAGAATCTGGACTAATGTATTAGCTAAATCGACTTCCATAATTCCAGCTCTCTCGAAAATGTTGCTAGATTCTTCAGGAGTCATGAATCTGAAAACTTGTGCTGCTAGTCCAATCATCACTTCTTGTAATTTGTACTCTTCTGATGTGATTGCCTTGAGAATCTGCATTGAAGAACACGATTAGGACTATGACTCTTATTCTGTTTGAATAAAAATTTGGTGAGAGAAGAAAATAGTTTGTTATAAGTGCTTACTGTAGGAGCAGCAGCTGTGACTCCTCTTAACTGATTGAAGCAATCTGCTCCACTAGAGGCGCACAAATTTCTTAAGATTCTTGCAGCATTTACACGAACCAACGGGACCGCCAATGTTTCAACTAGCTTGTCCACCACCTTCAATTTCAAGATTCGGTGGCAATTACTTTTGCTATCCAAGGCGAGCATTGCCAGTGCTTCTCCTGCGGCAATTCTTACAGAGTTCTGGTTCTCTGGCATTCCCTCTTTGAATAAAATGTTGAACAATTCCTTGAGCATTCCACCTGTGCCTCCAATCCTCTCTGTTGCATCTTCCTCTAGCGCCAGACTGGTTAGAATGTCAATGCTCAACTTTTGCAGCAATGGGTGTTTCTCTCCATGTAGTAAAATATCTCTGATGTTACTGATTGTGAAAACAACTTCTGAAATCTCTCTTCTAAGATGTTCCCCAGTGATACCTGTTGTGTTTGCCAGCATCTTCACCAATTGCAGGGAGCGCTTCACAGTCAGAATCTGAGATGATGTGTCATGCCCATTCCTTAACAAACTCTCTTCGGCATGTGTAAAATCAATAATCTTTGGCAGCAGCCCTCTTGTGTTTCCAATCTTTCCACAGTTATCATGGTTACGGGCTAGTTTTTTCAGAATAAGAAGTCCTAAATGATTAAATGTCCAGAATCCATAATTTGCATGATCAAGAATGATCTTCTTTTCACCAATTTCATCAGTTGCAGCACCAGAGCTCCCATTTGTTTGGAGCAGAGATGATATTGATTCCATTGCACCAGGTATGCCAGCTACTCGAAGAGAGTTTTGCTTTTTGCCAGCTAATTTTGACAAAATTTCTGCAGCTGATCGCCTGATCTCTTCCTCTTGTGGATCTTTCCAGTTCAACATTTCAACAAACCTTTCAATCACAGAGAGATTAATCCCAATCTTCTGAAGGGTATCATTAGAAAACCGCTTACTTATTGCAAATTGGCGAAGAATTCTAGCTCCAATGAGCTGCTCATCAGGAGAATTTGAGTCCAAGAGCTCCATACCAAAACTAACCATATCCATTTTCAATCCATCGAAGATGCTTCCATTGACACATTTTGAATACGCATCATAGAAAAACCTTCGAATTGAAACGATACCTGAGGGCCCCAAGTCACATTCTTTGTTCACCTCTTCCAGTAGCTTACAGTAAATGACCTTCCACTCCCAGTAAGCTTTCTCCATCAGAAACAACAAAGCCTCTGCCAAGGCCAAGGAGTAGAAAATATTCAGAGCTGCTTCCCGGTTCCTCTTGTCGGTATCTCCTTTAGCTACCTCTCCGTAGTTATGTTTTATCAACTTCATCAGTGAGAGAACTATGCAGGCTGTTGCAGATGCAAGCTGGAGCCAATAGAGAAACTTACTGATATTTCTGGTAAGGAACACCCATTGAGCATACGGTAAAAGTGGAACATCTGCACTTTCCCATGTCCGAGTTGGCTTTCTCTGGCAGTTTCTTGATCCAACACTTCTTTCTGTTTTCTCCCTAGTCCTTTGACTGTGCTTTCCAACAACTATTGCCGGAACATTGATTTGACAGCCTCAATGAGCTGATGTGAACCAGATTTGATTGCTCGAAAACTATTAATTCCAGCACCTGCAAGTGACCAGGTGGCTTGGTGTTGCCATTCTAGCTCATGACTTCTGCTAAATATGCGAGCACCCTCAATCAACAAAATGATGGTGATGAACCAGAAGTCAGTCTTATCCAAGGTGATAGCAAAACCACCAAGAAGAACAACTGTTGCCCAGATGAACCCAAGAGTTCCCAGGCCAGTAGCTGTCTTCTCAAGAATTGCAAGGCGCAGAGCGAAAAGGGTCAGTTTCTTTTCAGGTGCACGAACCACAGGTATCGTTGGAGAAACAGGACTTGCATTGCTACTCTCTCCTTTTCCATTGCTGCTCTGAGATTCAAAAATGGTGGTACTAGAACCTGCTGTTTCACTAAGTCTTCGAAGCTCAATGACATTCAAATAAATGCTTCCATCATCGTCTGTGGACACCCCGCGTTCCATGTTGCCGAATCAAAAGAGCTCTCAAAACTTGGTGCTTGTTAACAATTGTTATGTTTGGTTCGAAGTTGGGGAAGTGTTGGGTAGTTATAAGCAAAAGAGGAGAATGAGCTTGGGGTGCACGTTTATTATGCGAAAATAAAAAAGCAAAATGTGACGTTAAGTTATTTCTCTTTCTGTCAATTTTCCTACGAAGTTTTGTTACATTTTCTTATTAGGTCCCGCTCTCTGGCTTGGTGGGCAAGGATTTTTCCCTCTTTCACTGCTAAAGTCTTTTGTTTGCTCCTCATAAGTTTCTTGATCAAACAAACCAAAATGGTAAAAGCTCCTTTATTAATCTGCTTAACCAAAAGCAATTTTTCTTTTCTACTTTTGTCACCGACTTTTTTCCCTCTTTATTTGAATACCAGAACAAACCCAATTGGGGAAGCAATCAAAATCATTTAAAGGGTACAATTATAAACATGGGAAATTACTTGGAATTTATCATATTCTTTGAAACAATACCATAAAATTTCTTCGCCGAAGCATTGACTTACAATTAGATAACAAGCGGTACTTAATCTTTTGGTTCTTTTAAAGATGAGAACAAGTTGGAATCATTTTTCAACTAAAACTTTATTAAAAATCAGAATATGATTTGTACTCAGAAGATTAAGATGATTGGCAACTTCAAATTGCGTATTTTGTTAATGAACAAACGGACATTATTTATTTATTAAATAATAGATAAATTTTGGATTATCCACTCATAAATTAAATATATTTAAATTATTCTTTAAAAAAAAATAAATTACCCTCATCTTTTTCAAAAGACAAAGAAAAAGTGGGGTAGGTTAATAATTTTTTTTTGGTCTTCTTAAAAAAATATAGTATAAATTGAGATTTTAAAAATAAAAGAGTTATTTGAAAATAATCAATTCATGAGAACAATAACTCGAAATTAACCCTTTATTTATTTCCACTTGAATCCCTGAACTCATACTTTTTACTTTCATTTCTTATTTTCAAAAATGTTACAAATGTAAATCAAACTGCTTTCACAGCTTGTTGTGAACATGGTTCTCTTGTTGTATTTCCTAAAGAGATTTTATTATGGAGAAGCAACTTAAACATAAAATTATCACCGACAAAGAATTGAGTTTTCATTTACGGTAGATAACAATTTTTCAAAATAATAACAATAATAATTGCTTTACTCTGCCACTACAATTGCTTTACTCATTATATCTTCTAGACCTTTGGTGGTCACTTCATTATCGAAGGTGTTTTAAACGCGTAAATTGGGCAATTTGGATAAGTTGTAGCTTGCAAAAATGGATATACAAATAAGAGTCATCTTGAGTCAAGTTAAAGGCTACAATGGTAACCTTGATTCTGATTGTTATTCCTTTAAATACACGAAAAACATTTAATTTGTTATGAGCAAAATCTTTGTCAAATTACATCTTCCTGCAGAATTGAAGTTTCCTATATTGTCCTTTCACCTTATCTCTTTAGTTCGTAGCTTTTAGTTAATAATTAATTTGCGGTTGCTTCTTGTCTTAAACATACTAGAAAAAGAACATTTGAAAAATGGATCCAGCTCGAGAGATATGAATTTTTTATAACTTTAAATCAATAATATAGGTGTTGATAAGATAAGATGGGATGAGCCCACAATTGCCTAATTAATATTTTTGGGGCAAGTTTGTATAATTTTTTCCTCAACAGCAACTAAATTCATTCTTCACTCTTAAGTTCATACAAGTTATGAAGAATCTTAGTGAGCACATTTATTGTTTTTCTTTCATTACTATTATTATTATTATTAATTAGTAATTGAAGTATTGAATGTACGTCAATGAATTTGAAGGCTGTAGTATATTTATCTAATTACGTGTTTAATTCACATATGTCTTTGGCTTGGGACACTTCCATTTTTTGTGCCTCATTATTACACCAATTTTTATCACAAGGTTATGTATGTTTCTGCAGGAATTAGCTTTCACAGAGAAAACATTGAAAAGAATTTGGATGTTTGTACGAAAAGAATTTGGATGCTTGCACGACAAGCACAAGCTTTCTTTTTTTTTTTCTAATAATAATTCCGCAGCTAAAATACTCATACAATCCTGTATAAATTATGCGGTATGATATAACCGGTCGAGTGAAAATATAAATAATAAAAATAAAGTATTTGAGTCATATGGTGCATTTAATTCAATCAATCATAGGCGTATGCCACTTTAATTTATACAATATTATTTTGTTAAAAATTGTTTATAACCGCACAATATACTTAATTAATAATAGTCTACAAGCATAAATTTTTTGAAAAAGTTGTAATTATTTTTACATTGCTCATGCCTTGCGTATTAATATGTTGAAGAGTGGATGTGAGCCCTTAGATATGCCAAGCATTAATTTAATAAAAGCTACTGAGATAATAACATGGAGTTCAACAAAATAATTCACAAATCAACTATTGAATTCATCCAAATCCTCGACGTATGTTCGGATAGAGTTATACCGGATCTACCTTGCGTATTAGATCACTAAAAGGTTCAACGACATGCAAAAAGTGGAAACTAAGAAGCAATCAACCACCCAATAGAAATATTGCAAGTGTCGACGTAGAGATTTTCACTGAAAGATGCTTAATTTCTTTCAATATTTCAAATTTCAAACATGTATTGTTACGGTGTACTTAAATATATCAGTTAAATTTAAGAAATATAACGACAATGTTGTTTCAATATCAGTATAAACTTTAAAAATAAAAAACATTATTGACTCGTTTATAATACATTATCTTTCTCAACGCAATTGGAATGCCATCTATACGTTTATGGAAGACGGAATCTCACATAAGTTCCATGCATGCCAATATGATACCATGTGTGTGTATTAAATTATATAGATTTTGTTTCTTATTTTAGTTACAAGTGTAATGATATTTATAAAGTTGGGATATAAAATTTTTATTTCTTAATTGACGTGGCACTTGACATGTCATTCAATATTGTGAAATTATCTCATTAATATTAGTATCAAAACTTAATTCTTACTAAACACATCACAGTCATTAATTTGTGGCATGTCAGTAATCTATGGTACGATCTTTACTTTTCAATTGGAAATATGTCTAGGTTATCCAACAAAAGGCCAATAATAACTCACGATTTCATTAATGTAATTGGACTTCCTAATTTTTCTTTTCCATCTAGATCACATTAATTAATCGGTGGCTACTAATAAACTAATTTGTTGCTTCTTTTCATAAAACTTTATTTGGCAAGCACTTGATATTTACCAGCTAGATTTCATAAAAATATTTGGAAACAACGTTGCAATAGTAGACGTAACGGCTTTTTCAAAATTCTTCATCCACATTTTTTAATATCTCCCGAAGTTCGTTCCCAAGTTGACATGATCATTTAAAAACGGCTATTGATCATGAATATCTATTATTAATTAGTTAATTTACTTTTTCTAAAAAATAATTAATTAATTTACTGAATCAGTTGCCAAATAATCAAGCTTATTAATTTCTTATTTCATTACATCAATCATAATGATGTTGATGTAAGATTATAATTAATGAAAATTCTATAATATCATAATAAAATTACGGCATCAATGCCAAAGTTATTGTGTACCATTGGATTAGGTCAATGGCTCACAATAATTGCACTATAAAAAATTTAAAAGTTTTTCATTAACCAATTTACAACTGGTTAAATATTTATTTAAAAATAAAATATAACTGGCTAAATTTGTAAAAATTACATAAATTTTTTTAGAATAGAATTCACGAAAGTCAAAATAGAATCACGAGCAGAAGAAATCATACTATAGTCACGGAATTGAATATAAGAAGTTGTTACACATCAAATCCTATATTTTTGAAGCAATTGTGTTTGTTCCCTAACTCGGATTTTGTTTTTCTCATATCATTCCTCTGTTCCTGCCCATCACCGATTTGAAATATGCTTGAAGCAAAAGAGAAGCAGATTTGAAATCTCCCATCATGGAGCTACTCCTCTTTAAATCGACCACTAAATATCAATAAATTATTTAATCTGACAAGAAGAAGCTCTACAACAACATCATTGAGGAGAACCAAGCTGTGTTCTTGTTTGTGAAGGGTTTCAGGTCGACACTAACTTCTAGGCATCAACAATTCAAGAGGTGAATTCTTCATAAGATTTTTTTTCCCTTTTCAATTTTTTTTTTAGGTGGACTTTTTTCAATTTTTGGATACTATGTGTCTGGTTTGGTTGTGGTATTTTGTTTGGTTTCTAAGAGAATTGAGGGGTAAAGAAAATTTGATGGGATTGTGACAATGCCTGAAGCAGAGGACCAGGTGGTGATCATAAGTTGTTGTTGCTACTCCTATGTTGTGCTTACTTGTTGAAGTAGTAGTGGAGAGTGTGCATTCCCTATTTTCGATTTACTTGCTTATTTAAGGAGGAGTGGAAGTCCCACCTTCATCCTTTTCTACCTTGTTTTATTAAATTAACCCTTGTTTTATTAAATTAATATAACTATATTTATTAAAATAAATATGTTACATTTACTTAAATAATATTATTTAATAATATTACATTTATTAAAAATAATATCATTATATTCATAGAGAATTAATAATATAACCATATATTTATTTAATTTTAATAGTATTATATTTATTTAATGTTAATAATTAATAATAATAAATAGTTTATTGTAAGAAAATATTAATTTTGTACTATATGATTATGATAATGTTTCATGTGCTGCTCTTATATATAGTTTTTAATTTACATAATTAAGATTAAAATTAATAAAAAAAATTTAATTTACATAATTAAGCATAATAATAATTATTAATTTATATAATTATAATTAATAATAAAATAAGTAGTTTATATTATAAATATATTTTTTATTTACTTTATAATTAAAAATTACAATTCTTTAAATAAGGGTAAAATTATAATTTAAAACAATTTAATTCTTATTCCACACTCTCATTACGATGTAAGAAAATAATTTACTTCTACATCCACTCCACAGTCTCAATCAGGATTTCCATTTCTTAGGATTCCCAATCTAATCCAAAAAATAAATGCTACCTCAATCTTGTTGAGAAGAAAGGAAGGCAAGGCAAGTTCCAAGCTAATGATTCTCCTCTGTTGCATTTGCATTATTTTTAATTCCACCAAGTAAGCTTATTTTTGGTATATTTGTTTGTTTGCTACAAATAATTTCAAAATATAATTTAATAGAATTATTTTGTGTCACTTGGGTTAATGAAAAAATAGGAACCTAAACTTAATTTGGCGCGTTGTAAAGGTTTGGACGAAATTGAAAGTGAATTTCGTTAACTGTTGTGCCCTAGATTTTGTATTCTCGTGTGCATTGATTTCGGTTAAAGTTTAATAGAATGCGATTTCATCAACTGCAAATAATATCAATATCAATGACTTTCATCAACTCTTAGTTTAATAAAAAGTGAACTATTGTTTATATTGCACAAATAAATATTACAAGTTAGAGTGAGTTCCACTGAGGGAAGGAAGGAAAATTAAGTCTATAGGTAGCCAAGAGAAGCATGCTTGAAATGTTGGGATTACAATGGGGAATAAGTTTAGCTGGTCCCAACAATCACCCTGAAATATATCTGGTTCAAAAATTGAGTTAGATATTTGATTTCTTTTTGGCTAGAAGTTAATTTACTTCCAGTATATGATCACAAAATTATAGTTGTGTTGGGTCCAGAAAATGGGAAAATTACAGTAAGTTTGCACATGGCTTGCTGTCAAATGGGCTGATAAACAAATGTATAGTGGACCATGGATGGATGAATGGATGGGGCACTACAAGAAAATATAAGGCGGTGGTCCATCATGCATCAAGCAAAAAATATAATGTGGTGGTGTCCGGTTTTAGATAAGGCGACCCGGAGTTGGTTACTCGATCTGCCTAAAATCCATCACCAACAACTCATAGCAGATATAGCGCATTCAGTTGTCCGGAATGATCTGTCTAAGAGACCTGATGCTACTACGTTGGGTATGAGTTTTTGGATTAAGCAATCTGAGATGATATGTCTTTCTGCCAATGCATTTCGTCTAGTGCGCGCCATGGAGAGTCGGGGTGACAGAATGACATGTACTCTTGTTGAGTGTGATTGTAGGCTCTATTTGTTCCATGTGAGAGTGCTCACTGGTTGATTGATATTGGCATTCAGTTGGAAAATTTTTCAGCTCAAGTTGTTGCAGTCATTTGATGGAGAAGGTGATCCTTTTTTGATTTACAAAGCAAGCCTGGGAAATGGATGCTCTGTCTCAGTGCCACTCACCAGCAATGAAAACTCTTTCCTTCTGTTTTTGTTTTTAGCGAATATTATCTAATATTGATTGTTTGATTTTGAAGTATTAAGTTGAGTATCTTACGGAATCTCAATACTACGTACCACTGCATTTGGCGGATTTAAATACTAATAAACAATGGGAAAATAGGAAAAAGGGTATTTCTGGAATTAAGAAAACGTTTTTAATATACCTGACTCAAGCCTCAAGGTTGGTAAAAACAGACTTATGAACTGTGTAATGTAACTGAATTGAGTAGTCGACGGTCAAGTAAACGTCAAACTAGAAAAAAATGGCGAGGCACGAAGAATTACCAGTGCCGACTTTTTCGTCACTGGAGGCAGTGTACGGAGAAGGACTACAGCTGGAAGAGGCTCAACTTCGTTTCGATAACTTAAATTCAAAGTTCATTCAAGTCTTTGCTCACCCTCCCGATGTCTACGCGCGATCTCCAGGTCAAAAGATGGAAGAAAAATTTTCGGATTTTTTTGGAAAAATTAATCAAGATAAGATTTTGAGTTTAAAATAATTTCTCGAAAGTGTTGTTATTATTATTTTTTTATTAGACGTTTGATGAAGAAAATGGACGGTTGACGATTGATTGTATCTAAACAGGAAGTGTGAACTTGATTAAAAACACTTTAGTCCAGTTCATCCGTTTAGTTACTGAGAACAAGGAGAAAAAAGAAAAGAAAAGTTTCGATTATTATTTGATTTAATAAGAGTTTGATTTTATTTTAATCGACTTCCGTAGGACTGGAGAATTGTTTTTTTTTTTAATTTATTTTTGATGATTTTATTGTTGATGGAGAAAATGGACAGTGGATGATTAATCCCGGATTTTTTGTGACCAGGGAGAGTGAACTTGATTGGGGAGCATATTGATTATGAAGGATATTCTGTGCTGCCAATGGCAATTCGGCAAGACACAATCGTGGCAATAAGGAAGCACGATTCAAAAGAGGCTGAAAAGGTTCTTAAAATAGCTAATGTTGGTGACAAGTACAGTATGTGTACTTATCCTGCTGAACCTGATCAGGTGCATTACATTTATTATTGAGATGGTGGTGTGAGCTTTAATTCTCTGTATTAATATTTGTGTGATTTATCTGGTGAAATGTGCTCTTGTATTTTTGGGCAGGAAATTGACATGAAGCATCATCAATGGGGCCACTATTTCAT